>MU226943.1:313313-351964 GCA_018584345.1 Thuja plicata
AGCTATAGTTTAATTCATATTTGATCAATGTTCTACTCAAGTAGTAGATAGCTCTTTCTTTTCCTTCATCATCCTCTTGTGCCAATAAGACTCCTAAAGATTTTTTCATTGCTGAAATATAGAGTAAAAAATATTTTCCTTGAATAGGTGACATCAAGATAGGTGGATTCATCAAGTATTTTTTCAACAATGTAAAGGCTTTATCACACTCCTCAACCCATGTGAAGATAGTGTCTTTATGTAGTAATCTGGTGAAAGAATGGCATTTTTCCACCAATTAAGAAATGAACCTCCTTATATATTGAATCCTTCCTTGAAGTGACCTCATTTGAATAATATTATTTTGAATGTCCATGTCCATTATTGCTTGTACCTTTTCAGGATCTACTTCAATGCCTTTTGCTGAAATAATGTATCCTAGGATTTTTCCAGATTGTACCCCAAAGGCACATTTCTTTGGCTTGAGTCTCACTTTGAATTGTTCTATCCTTGTAAAAATGTTTTCAAGTATGGATAAATGATCTTTTCTTTTATGGGACTTAGCTATAATTTCATCCACATAATCTTCCATAAAGGTGTATATCATGTCATGGAAAATGGTAGTCATTGCTCTTTGATAAGTGGCTCCGGCATTTTTGAGACCGAAGGGCATTACATTCCAACAAAAAGTACCCCATGGGCATGTAAAGGCTGTCTTCTCTTGATCCTTAGGTGTAATGTAAATTTTATTATACCCACTAAATCCATCCATAAGTGAAAACATAGAATGACCCGCAGTGAGATCCACAATAGCATCAATGCTAGGCAATATAAAGTCATCTTTTGGACAAGCAAGATTTAAATCTCTGAAATCCTGTACAAACTCTTATGGTTTTATCATTTTTGGTAACTGGTAAAATGTTGGAGATCCATTTGGCATATGCTATTACTCTGATAAATCCTGCTTTGAGTAATTTCTCCAATTCTACTTTGACTAAAAGGGCTATATGTGGATGTATTTTTATCAACTTCTGCTTGACGGGCTAAACCCCAGGTTTCACATTTAAATGATGCATTATGAAACTTGGATATAATCAAGGCATATTAGCATATTACCATGCAAAGTTGATTTGTTTTGCTTGAAATAATTCAATGAATTCTTTTATCTCCAAGGGACTCAAAGATGTTGCCAAATGAATGAATTTAGGATCCTCTTTTGTTCCAATGTTAACCTTTTCTGTGGGTTCAATAAGTATAGGTGATCTTTCATCTTCATGATCTAGTAAGGTGTCCAACCTCTCTCTCTTAGGTACCACCATTGGGTTTTCACCTTCAGAAACATCCTTTATTTTTACTTTTTTGGGGTCTAGCACTGCCACATGGTGGTTTTCACCACTAGACATTCTCATTTTTTTGTATATTTTCTCTTCATTTTTGGGATTAAGAGGTTGAACACCTGCCCCTATCATCATGTCATGAGTAAATTCATTGGTGGAATATTTGGGTTCAATTGCATTGAGGTATAATGCCATTGCATTGTCATTTGGGAAGTAGAGTAAGTCATTTGGCTCGGAAAGATCCCAATCAATAAGTTTGGGGTGCATTAAGGACAAGGATTCATTGGAAGGGATTTTATCTCAAGGAGTTAAGGACATGACTCTGTTTTATGATTCATACATTGTATCGTCAAGGACTATGACATGTGCCTCTTCAAGATGGTTCATGGAAGAAGGATCAAAATCATCTCCATCAAAGTCCTCTAAGATTTCTATGGGAAAGAAAGCATGTGGATTAAACACTAGGTTAGAATCTCCCACCCATGAAGGTACCCAAGTTTTTCCTACCCATTGATTGAAAAGAGGTGCTTGCTCTATATTGATGTGCTGAGGTTCCCTTGATGTTTGAGTTGAATCTGAACTTTGAGTCACATGTTCTTGATTCCCAACTTTAGGAGGAGTTGCATAAGTGTGAATGGTATCAACCTCTATGTCATGACAAGATTATTTGGACAAGGAATCCCTAGAATCATCTTCACTTTCAGAACCTACCATATGGATATGTGCACGAAAATCATGCATGGGACTGGAACTTTCTCCTTTATGTTGAAAACCTATGTCGGCTTTCTCTTCTTTTGCTCTCCAAAATGGTTCAATAGGTTCTAACAACCCTCTATGTTGAACTCCTAAGGGTCCTCTTCCCTTATACCCCATTTTCTTCATGATATCAAATCCTTTTCCATATTGATCATTTTGAATATTGATATGTTGCACCCTTTCATTGGAACTAGCTGAATTATCGTCCTCTTTATAAAGTCATTGTAATACTTCATTATCTTCTTTGTCTAATTCTTGTTTGTCACATTCTCTTACAAAATGGGAATTTTTTTTATGAGGTTGATGATCTTTGGATAGCTTCCCATGTGTCCTTGGAGAGGTAGGTAAATCAAATAGGGAAACAAAATATTCCCCTACCCCTTATGAGTTAATTTTGCATTGTTTCTCAAATTGATTCATTAGATCACTCATCTTTTCATAATGATCTTTCTTAGTTTGGTCTATTTCCTCCTTAGTGGGTTTAGAAATATCCATTCTTAATGTTGAAGTATGAACTGAATTATCATTTGAATTTGAACCCTCATAACTCATCCTTTCTTTTCCCTTAGTCGATGTAGTTGAGTTAGTTTGAATAGGGTTAGAAGTTGACATAACATTTGATGTTGGTTTTGGACTTTCCTCCTTGGCTTCTTCCATGGTAATATTAGGGATGAATCTTTCCCTATTATGAGGAATATATAATTCATGACTTGGCTTTAAAGCATTGCAATATTGGAAAGGATTTAAATCTCCTCCAATCGTGATCTCTTCCCCCATGTATGGAAATTTTATGCATTGGTGATATGTAGAAGGTACCGCTTGCATTTCATGTATCCATGGCCTTCCTAGTAAGATGTTGTAGGTCAATTTCATATCAAGAACCTGACATATGGTATCATTTTTGATAGGTCCCACCTGAATTGGTAGAATGATCATACCCTTTGAAGATCTTTCCTCCTCATCATAAGCCTTAATAGTGACTTTATTTTTAGGATCAATGGAAGACTCGGTTAACCCTAATGACTTGACAAGGTTTAAAGTGAAAATATTAAGAATAGCTCCACCATCTATGAGAACTCTCTTGACTCTATGTCTTTGGATTAATGCCTCTATATGCAAGGGTAAGTTTTGAGGATGTGTGATAGACATGTCATCTTGCTCTAAAAAGGAAAGACAATGAGGGGCTATGAGATGCCCTACCATGTTCTAAAATTTGTCTTCCTCCAAGTTTATAGGAACAGTGGTCTCAACCAAGGCTTTTTCCAAATTTCCTTGTGATTAGGAGATAATCTCAACAACTCCAAAATGGATATTTTTGCTAGAGTCTTTTGTAATTGATCCACCAAACTATATGGCTTTGTTGTGGGTGGTGTTTGTTTAGCCAAAATAGTTAGTGTTTTAGGGCCAATAGTAATAGGAGTACCCCCTTGTAGGGTGACCTTTTATTCTTGCCCCCTTGTGATGGAATTAGCGGACTCCTAAATAGGTTGATCTTTGATCACAACAACATTGATAGTATTGTCATAAGTATGAGCATAGTTAACATTATGATTGCCTCTTGCATTATTCGCACTGTTTCCTCCATTGTTTGAGTTGGAAGATTCTCTTTTTTCATGTTTATAGAAAGGAGTTTTAAAGGCTATGTGATCTTCATTAGTTTGAGGGCCTTCCACTTTTATCACACCATTGTCTATGAGATCTTGTACCACATGCCTAAGATGCATGCAATCATTGGTCTTATGTCCCCGGTTTCTATGGTACTCACTATGGCTATTCTCACTCCACCAATTCGGCTTGATTTGAGGTTCATATGGTTGAGCTATTGGTAAGTCAATAAGTTTATTTGCAATAAGTGTCCTTAATGCATTCTCCAATGGTTCACCCAAATTATTGAATGTCATTTTGGGTGTAGGTGCAAAGAAATGTTTAGGCTTGTGAGCCCCTTGATTATTCCCAAAGTTGTTATTAGTTTTGTTGTTGTTAAAGGGCACTTTGGGTGCCTGATTCACATTATTGGCTTGAACTGAGTTTTGAGTGAGATTGAAAGGGGTAGCCTTTAAAGTGTTAGCCTCCACCACTCCATCATTAACCACTCCTTTATTGTTGTTATTCTTCATCCAAAATTGGTTTTTGTTGGGGGAATTTTGATTTTGAATAGTGTTGGAGGTATTGTTGTTGTTGTTATTGTTGTTGTTGTTATTCTTGTTATCTTTGTAAAGTTTGATTTCTCCACTTTTTATCAATACCTCTTCTGTTGTCACCCCATTCTTAATTATTTCTTGAAATTACCTAGGAATTTGTAGCCTTAATCGATAGTTCATTTCATGATTCAAGTTGTTTACAAAAATATCCATCTTCTCCTTTTTGGGTACACTTCGAGGGTATCTAGCAAATACCGCTCTCCATCGTTGTAGGAAAAGTAGGAATCCCTCTCCTTCTCTTTGTTTGGTGTTACATAGATTAATCATTGTAACCTCATGTTTGATGTTATAGGAATAGTGAGTTACAAACTTAGAGGCCAATTCCTCAAAGGTTCGAATGTCGGAGGGTAACTTTGAAAACCACTCCATTGTCATACCTCCCAAATTCTAGGGAATAACCTCATTAGGTAAGTTGTGTCATGCATGAACTCTAGACTTAATGCACAAAATTCCCTTAAGTGATCTTGAGGATTAGATGTTCCTTCATATTTTTCATATTTAGGATAAATAGCATTTGGTGGAAATGGAATCATGATTAAAGACTTATCAAATGGAAATGGACACAAAGATTCGATAGAAAAGGGTTTAGGAGCCCCACTTTGTTTTATCGTGTCCAATAGCATTTGGAAAAGTTGAAATTGCTTATTCATTATGTCAATGGGATTAGCCTCAGCTTCTTCTTGTTTGAGTTTGGTGACATCATAATAATCTGGAAGTTTAAGACCCGTTTGTGCTAGGTCTAAGAAGTACTATTCCTTGTCTCTTTCCAACACTTTTTCCATAAGTTTCATGAAGAAAGGACTTTGCATAGCTTCATTAACCTTTTCATCTTTTAACTCCTCATCGTTAGGGTCAATGTTTTCTCCTCCATTGGTATTTTTGTTGGATCCTTTGTTGTTAGGATCAGTATTTCCCCCTCCATTGTTGTTCATGTCCTTATTTACATGGTTGATTTGATCAAGATCTATATGGCCAAATGGGAAAAGACATTCTTGGTTTTGTTTCCTTGATGGGTTCTTGTAAGGGTCTTAAAGAGCTAAAATTATCACCTGGGAAAGGACACTCTTACCTTAAATAAGATCCATCTGGTTGTAGGGTAGCCTTAATGTAATGAGATCGAGTAAAAACCAGCATTAACATGAATCAAATGAAGATCCTAGGTTTTTAACTCACTTAAGTGATCAATCCGTGGATAATTTTGCAAAATGTCTAATAATGGTGGATTCTGATCCAGTTGAGTATGCACAGAGGTAGAACATTCAAAAGGGTATCCAAAAATGGAATTTTTTTGTTTTCAAACCCTTGGTATATACCCACTATTTGCCCTTTTTTTTATTTCTAGGTGGCTCTTGCCTGTGTGTAGGCGGCCTTTAATTGTTACTACGCGGTCACTAGAATTCTTTTACGTGGCACTCTGCAGTTAGCAGGCAACATTTGCCTATTGATAGGCGGTTTAAGACTATTGACACGCAACACTTTCCAATGGCTTACGCGGTTGTTCAATGTTTACAGGCAGCATTTTAAGATTTGTAAGCGGCCCAGTTTTGTTTGTACGCGGCTCTGAAGTGTTGATAAGCGGCACTTTACTGATCAAAGTTTCATTTATCAATTTTTTTGTTATTTTCTGGATTTAAAAATTTAAAGGCTTTGATCAAATTTGTTAAAAAAAATCTTGTGTGAAAATAGAGTACAAGCTCAACACACACATCAAAGTTGTACCATATCCCTAAAACCACACTAAAAGTGTATGTTCTCAGATGTTTTTACAGGTTTGCACAAGAATTTCTTCCAAACAATCTACCTTAGAGTCAAACAAATTTGGCTTGTAACAATGGCTCTACAAAGGTAGGTCTACTATTTTATCAAGGTTTCCAATCCCTTCCATTCTAAATCTTTCCAAGATCCCTTACCCCCTTGCGGGCTTCCCACACACACGAAAGTATGATTTTGCGCAATCCTGAAGGAATACTAGAGGAAGTGAGGATGGCTTGCACAAGGTTTAGTCACTTTCTGATTAAGGTAAAGTGCATTTATTTATAGTGGGTTGGACGACATCATGGTAAAAGAGAATATCTTCCACTTTGGGTCATTCCCTCTCACCATCCTCGTAAGGAAAATCTCGGGAGGTAGGCCCTTTAATGCTCTATTTAGCTAACATGTATATGGAAAGCAAGAATTGAACTTAGTCCAACAAGTTTGGGAATCTGATTCACTCAAAGAGTGAAGAGGATATCCCTATTGTCTTCCTTTTTTCCAAACACCTCAAGCAAAAATTGTTCATTTTCAACCCCTTGACAAGGAGGTTCTTAAAAATGAGATGTGTGGATCAATTCCTTACCCTCCTCTTTGCACTAAATTGACTTTGCATGTTTGGCTTTTTGATTCACTCTGAAAAGTGAAGAGCATATGCCTAATGCTTGTTCAATTTAGACAATTAAAAGGGTTTTCCTAATTACTAGATTTAAACAAAATGCCACAATTTAATCAATGCAAGCTTGTCAAGATAAATACCTCATTTTCGAAGCTAGCAAGGCTAGGCGCATTTTTGATTGATTTGGCTTATTTCAACTCACCTAGTGGCGATCGTTCCCACTCCGGCTCCTCCAACAAGTTAGTCAACACAAATAGAAACAAAGTGAAGAAAACTTGCAAAATAAAATGACAATTTCCCTCCTAAAAGCTCTTTTAATCGAATTTGTCAAATCAAAGCTTAAAGAACTTAAGAACGAAAATTAATCAAAGAGTGGGAAACTTTTCTTTGTAAGCAAAAAACACTTTAATGTAGTGATCATATAGGTGTTCTTCAAATAAAATCTCCAAGAGATTAGCTGCATGTACTTTTTTATCATTTTTAGCCTTAATTCTCACCTCTTTGGTAAACCTGGTGACTCGTTTCTCTAGTTTCGGCACTTTCGGGTATTTTTCATCTGCAGAAAAGAAAAACACAAAGAGTCAAAACAGTGAGTAAACCATTAAAAACCTGATTTAAAGCAGAAAGACCTACATGGAATTTAACAGATAATAAGCGGCATTTAAATGTTATTACGCGTAAATAAAAACTTTCAAAGCGGCTTTTAAATCCTAATAGGCAGCTCAGAAAAATCCACAGATGGCCAAATAAAAATGACAAGCGGCATAGAAAGTATAAAATGTGGTCAAGTGTTGCTGGAACATGGCTCTTGAAAGTTCATAGGTGGCACACTTTATCTAACAGGCGGCACACTTTATCTCCTAGGCGGCACACTTTATCTCATAGGAGACTGAAGAAAGAAAGACGGAGACGAAAAAAACTTCGTAGGCGGCGCTTTACTGTATACAGGCAGCTCTGAATACTTCGTAGGTGGCTCTTCTCTTTTTTTCCTGCAAAATAACACAAATAATTATGAAAAACACACAAAATATCAAGATAAAATGTTAGAAATGAGGCTTAAAGCCCCACGGTGGGCGCCATTTGTGTGTGTAATATTAACACCTTCATGAAATTAGGATTAGAAACAACAACTCTATGGAAAGAAAATGTTATTTAATCTAAGAATTGAAGTTTAAAACCCATGACATCTCATGGTTCTCTATCTAAGCTTTGTTAAGAGAGCTCTCAGTTTTAATCTCTCCCAAGGACAATCCTAGAACGAGAATTAAATGATAAACAATGTCTAATCTAGCTCAAAATGCTCCAAGATATGTTATAAACCAACAAATGCTTCTAAACATAATATTCTAAATGCTATGCAAATGCTGAAATATTATCAAATGCTCTCCAAATGCCTATAATAAGGATGCTTTGCTTTTGAAATTCTTGGATCCCAAACACAAAGAAAATGGCTTGTATTTATAGCAAGTTCCCAAGGGTAGGGGGTAGAGTGAGTTGATCATGATCAAGCTTTGGTTGAGTCAAAAGCTTTGAGGTGTTTTTTTTTTTAAATGGAGGGAAAGTTGGTTGGTTGTCCTCAAAGAAATTAGGAATTATATAGATCAATCATTTAATTAATTTAGCCATGTAAGGGTCAATGGGTTGGATTTGATTCTTTTGATTTAAAGTATACAATTAATTGATTAAAATCAATTGTATAATTTTGATTAATCCCTTTTAGGATTGAATTTAATTAGTTGATTTCATGATTATTTAATCCTTTGATTTAATTTGATTTTTGACCACTTTGCTTGATAAATGTCCATTTGATTTGATACATTTTAATGCATTGAGATGAGATTTGAGATATTTGGCTGAGATGCTTAAGATACACCTGGTCAATTTTAGGTGTCTACATGAATCATGGAAGGGGAAATGGTTAACAAGTGTTGGGAAGACTACCATGATCGAATCTGTACTCTCATCTATACCTACTTACCAGATGATGTGTCTAAGTATGCCAAAAGGGATAGAAAAGGACATTAATAAAAAATTAAAAAACTTTTTCTGGCAAGGAGCTAGTGACAAAAAAATATTAGCATTAATAGCATGGGATAAGATATGTAAACCTATAGAGGAAGGAGGGTTGAATGTTAAAAAAATCAAACAATAAAACATCACTTTAGGAGCTAAGTTAGTCTGGAATATGTACAAAGATTCGAAAGCAAAATGGGTAAAAATTCTAAGATCTAAATACTTAAAGGGAAGTGACCCGTTGAGTATTTTCAGACATTACTCTCCTCCCAAAGGATCAAGGATATGGAATTTCATTCTGGAATGTCAGAGTGTTATAACAGATAATGTAACATGGGATATTGGAAATGGAAGCAAGGCATTATTCTGGGAGGACTCATGGAATGCATGTCCCTCTCTTAGCACCACTCTTAATAATGATCCAGAAATAGAAGTGATTAAACAAGCAAGAGGTTTATATGTAAAGGATTACATAGAGATAAAGGATAATAACCCAGCCTTAGGATGGACATGGAAATCCTTCAATAATCTTGGTATATCTGAAACCTTTAAGAACAAAGTGGAAAAGGCTATTAGGAATAGGAAAATTAATCCATCAATGGATCCAGATCGAATTATATGGGCTAAATCCAAAATTGGGGAATATAGCACAAAATGTGGTTATATATCTATGAACAAAACTGAACAAATCCAGACAAACCTACCTATTGATCTATGCTAGAGTAAACAATGTCTACCGAAGCCCGAAATGTTCACTTGGGCTATAGTTCAGCATAGGATTCTGACGGCTAAATGATTTCTAAAAATAGGGTATAATGGACCATCGAGGTGTATTTTTTGTGAGAAAGAGTGTGAGTCTATAGATCATATATTTATCAATTGTGAATACTCATACAAATGTTGGACATGGCTAATTGATAATTTAGGATGGAAAACAGCACTACCAAATAATTTGGTGGATATTCTAACATCATGGCCAAGGAGAACGGAAATGGGATTGTATGGGAAGATATGGATTATTGGACCTTCCATAATAATTTGAGAATTATGGAAAGAGAGGAATAGAAGTATATTTAAAGATTAAAAAATAGACATAAACCAACTACTAAATACAATAGAAGCAAGCATTGTAGAGATAGTGAAAAATCAAAACATGAATGGTAGGAAAGATATGGTTTTTTCACACTATGATGAGAAAATTCACAAGCTTTGGTATGGATTAAAAATTCCTCCCTTTATTGGCCAAAGTAATGTGGATAAAGCAAAGCTAAGGTGCAACTGCATATCGAGGCCACCTACAGAAGGTCGGTTCAAACTAAAATTTGATGGGGCTTCTAAAGGAAACCCAGGTAGAGAAGGGGTGGGATGTTGCATTCATAATGATTCAAGGAAAGTGATTGCTTCCAAATCTGCTTTCTTAGGAGTGGCAACCAACAATGAGGCTGAAGGAAATGCCTTAATAGAACGATTATTGATATGCAAAAAGTTGAATCTAGAGAAAATAGAAATAGAGGGAGACTCTTCACTGATTATCAATGCCATTAGAGTAGGCAGTACACAAAATTGGAAACTAAATGGATTAATTAAGAGGGCTTTAAACATATTAACATTATTTGGACAATATACTATCAATCATACTTATAGAGAAGGAAATCAAACAGCTGATATTTTAGCTAATAAAGGGGTGGAAGGCAGAGATGAAGAAATTATGGATGACTCAAACATGGAAGTATAGGTGTAAAATACAAGGGAGATATAGAAATTAACAATATAGATCCAATATGAAATGAAAATTTTAAGGATACGAGTAAACAAATCATTAATATAAACACAAGATTTATTAAGATAGCATAGGAGTAAGATATCTTGTCCTCTAGTGCAAATTAGGAACCATGTAATAATAAATAAAATAAAACAATCAGGGATCAGTAGAGCAAAGGATTTGAAACGACGGGAATGCCAAAGACCAATCACTTCATTTTTGTAGTAGCCAAAGAATGGAGTAATCTCAGAACGGGTATATAAGGAAGAAAGGAAGCAATAAAAGATAAGGCTAGCAAGTAAGAAGGCTAATGGAGATAGCAGTTAAATTAAGATGCACCAAAGCATAGATGGCCTTTGATGGGAATATTACTCTTAAAACAATCAAAAAATTGATGATTGTTACTTATGATATAACTGTCAAAGTGGTTTATATTATTCTAGGGAGTGAATACATTGAAAATGATAATAGTTACAGAGTAAATTCAGATATTCCAACAATTTTTATTGCCTCAGCCCTACATGTAGATCTTGATATTAGGGATATTGGAAGGCAGTGTAGAAAAAAATTTTAAAGGAAATATTTGGTTGATCTGGAGAAGGTTATTGCAAGCATCAAAGATGACTTAACAATTCTTAGACCAAGAGATTATCAACAATATAGGGGAATTAATAACAGCATTCAATCCTTTCCAATAATGATGTTGGAGGATAGGAACACGTACATTGCAGAGCTACCATCCATAAAGAGAAATCTAGATTTTTTGTTTACCTTCATGCATATTAGAGGCACCAAAGACCCCAAATGGTTTTATACATATGTAAGAGAGGATGAGGTGGGATTGTGTATTCATCAAGATGAAATGTATGAAGAAGAGTAATAATAAATTTTGTATGAATTGACACTCAAGAAATGACATCTATATTGGGAAAATGAATAACCAGATATAATCTAATGAAATATTAGACATATGTATGTGTTAATATGGAAATTACTGCATATTTATATATGGATATGTTGAATATAGGTAGGAAGATATAAGTGGTATTATTTTCCCACTATAAATGGCAGCACTAAGTTATATTCACTCCTACTCTCTAGTTCTCCAGCTCTGCTAGACTTAAATTCACTTTGCTCTCTAGTTTTGCATATATAATGGAAAATGAATAACCAGCTATAATTTAACGAAATATTGGATGTATGTATGTATTAATATGAAATCAATGTATATTTATATATGGATATGGATATGTTGAATATAGACGGGAAGTTATAAGTGGTTCTTCCCATTATAAATTGTAGTAGAAAGTATTACAATTGTATATAAGAGTAGTCTATGAAGAAGAGTAAAAATGAATGTTGGATCAGCTATCAATCAAGAAATAATTAGGAATTACATATATAATGGAAATTGATTAACCAACTACAACATAACGAAAAATACATAATGGATGCATGTATTAAATGGGATATTACTGTATATTTATTATGGATTATCTACCCATTGTAAATGACAGAAGTAAGCATTAAATTCATTATGGCTCTCTAGTTCCTTAGCCCAGTTAGACTCAAATTCACTCTTGTTCTACAGCTTTGCATATATAATGGAAATGATTAACTAGCTATAATTTAACGAAAATATTGGATGTATGTATGTATTAATATGGGATTTACTGCATATTGATATATGGATATGTTGAATATAGGAAGGAAGTTATTAGTTGTTCTATTTTCCCATTATAATTGCTTTTCAGTCTTGCATATATAAGGGGAAAATGAATAACCACCTATAATTTAATGAAAATATTGGATGTATGAATATATTAATATGGGATTTATTGCATATTTATATATGGATATATTAAATATAGGCAAGAAGTTATAAGTGGTTTTATTATCCCATTATATATGGCAGCAGGATGCACTACAAACAAGAGTATCCAGAATAAGCATACAAAATTAACAAACATAGAAATGGTAAGGACTAAAGAACAGTGATCAAAGGCAATCATCACACTACAACTGGTAATTAGATTAAGACAAATTAATACATTGAGTACTAATTACAAAATAGAACAAAGGATAGAATCATTAAACAATGAAATTAAAATGATGTCACATCACCAATTAAAGGTAGTAATCATTATGATAGCTAAGAGCACCTATTGAGCAATAAATGAAAGTAATGAAGCTAAAGAGTGGTGGAGTATTAAACTCATTTAATTCTGATAGAAATCATACTAGGGCTATAATAAGTATGGAGTAACTGCCATTAGGATAGATAAATTGAGAGAGCAAAGGTAACGCAGTGTGAAGTTTAGGTAGTCTAGTTTTAGAGTAGAAACTAGCCCAGGGCATTCTTTAGCGATGTATACTAACGTGCGTATGTTTCATGTCAAACTATCCTGAGACATGGCTTTCATGGGTAAAATCACACCAAAACGATGGAACAAAATTCTCAGACCTATGGACGACTTGGCTAGAAGAGCCATAGAACGGGTTATAGGAGATGCGAACTATGACTATAGCTTCACAATGTGCACTAATGGGGAAATTTTTGAGGTTTTTATATCATGCATGTTGAGGGCAGGGTATACCAAGACAAAACCATAGAACTGAGTAAGAAAATCTTCATTAGTAAAATTTTGAAGGGTTTGGAGCAAGCAGTAAGTAGTATAAATTTCATTCATATGGTCCCATTCCCAGAAGATTATATGAATAAGGTAGTTGGAATGCTGGAATATGACGGGAAGGTAAAACGAAGATCGTGCTTAGTAATCAAGGATATGGACATCTTTGATGATAACTGGGAAGAGGTCAAAAGGATTATCCACTTTATGATATACTAGAAACATGTCAGGAAGATAATAGAGCCCAACTGGCTTAAAAAATATTTTGAGGCAGAAAGCTTTAGTATTCCACCAACAATTGAGAAGCTCAAAATGGAACAAATTCAGAGCAACCCACCAATATTCATCAAGAAAGGATGACTGAGCATAACCATGAAAGTCAAAACTAGACATAGGAACAAAGAGGAAACATATGTAGAAATGGACGAGGAAATAATGGTCATCAAACAAGGGGAATAAGCTATCAAGAATAGTAAAGGAAGGATACAACAGGATAATACTCATAGGTTTGTTCCTTTTAAAGATTAAACAGTGGAGGATAAAATAGTATAGGATGAAGACTTAAATACTAATTAGATGTACAGAAGGTATAGCTTAGGAGATAGACATATATATTGATTGAATGTACAAAAGATAAAGCTACTGTGAAAATATGGTAAAAGTTAATATGATCAACATTAGATAGATATCTCAGTACCAGGAAATTAGAAGAATGAATAACTACCATATTTCATGTTTACTCATACAAACATATATATCTATATATATAGAACATAGTTAAAACATATATACAAATATTTACTTATTTTTTTATTTTTTTATTTTTTTATTTTTTTATATTTATATTTATATATACATATATATACTTTCTGGTTAACATTGATACAGATAGTGTTTTTATATGGGATACGAAATATTAATAATACAATAGAGGAAAATAGACAAGGGACACAACAAAAGATAATATTATTGAAACTCGTACTAAAAACTAAGGACATTATAGATTTGATAAAAATAGAAAATTTCAGGTATTAACAAACTGCAGACTCGTATAAATTTGTAACAAAGGAAAAACTATTCTGACAACATAGAAAATTATTCTCTTTTCAATATTTGCAAAATTATAGAAAGGAAAAACAGGGGGAATATAACACTAGGCACCAAAGCACTGAATTACAAGCTATGGGGACTATAAGTAGAGAAGAGATTAATAGAACTGAAATAGGGGAGTAATGATAAAGGAAGATTAGATAGAGATAACATGGTAATCTCTAATCTTGAAGTCTAAACATATCAGTATGGCTAGACTTCAGGATAGTTATTAACATGGTATCGCTATCTCAAAGGTATTAATTTCATTTGATCTCTAACTCGGACCATGTTATGAATACAGATAAGAAGAGGGCCTTAATTAATAGAGGAGTTGACATACAGGTATGTAAATATGTATAAAAACTAATATAAATGTATATATGTACATATAATAATATATGTAGATATATACAAATTTATACCCCTATCTATGTATATAAACAAG
Organism: Thuja plicata; assembly: GCA_018584345.1. Classification (NCBI taxonomy): domain Eukaryota; kingdom Viridiplantae; phylum Streptophyta; class Pinopsida; order Cupressales; family Cupressaceae; genus Thuja; species Thuja plicata. The sequence goes on from MU226943.1 coordinate 327,900, forward strand.
AGCATGCACAGCGAAAGAGTAAATATACTCATTTATATACTGGGAACATTATCATTTATCAAGATGCAAGATGATATTTAAACTTAAGACATATTTATGAATGCCTACTCTAATGAATATGTGTTAAAATATATACATAATATTCTTTATAAGGATAAATTTTCATATCTAGATATAGGTATAGATATGACAGGTATGCTCATTCTTAGTATTAAAATTTGAAAGTAACTCTTGCATGAGATAGATGTAATATGTAGTTGTAGGCAGGTTGTTATCCAAGACAGGACACATCAAGGTAAGCATGGAAATAAACTAACTTACAGGAAATAAACTTCTACTAGCCAACAACTTGTAGATCATGAGTAAATTAGCATATAGTAGTAGATGTTTCTCTTAATAATCACTTTAATCGTTGGAATAAGATAGCATTGGGACGTAAATTCTTTGAAGCATATTAACTGTATTCTCCTTATGATCATCTCTAAAATTATTACAGATTGTTGTAAGGTAAAGAATGGTAAACATATATATATATATACTACCATCCAGAATGTATAGACATTTTTACTCATACAAATAGTTATTTGAAAGCTGGATAAGAGGATAGAATTATATGTTAAGTACTGGCAAGTGATTAAGTAGATAATTATTAGAAAAGGTGTAGTTTAGAAAATCAACATGACTTCTTATAGGAAAAGGTAAATTGTTGTCTTTTAAAAACTAAGCATATTCAAAGTAATCTGGGGTTTATATTAAAGACAAAATGCCCAACATAGATATATGATTTGTTGAAATTTTGTGCTTTACTAATGATTAATGCCTTTTAAAGATGATTCAATAGGTATCTAGCCTAAGGATTATGATCTAATTCTTATCATAACTTCAATCTCTAATTAAGGAATATAAGATAGAGCACAGTTCTCTCTGGTTGGAAATATGAGGCAGTATGGTATAAACATCAATAAATATAGGAAGACAAATTTAACTTAGTGTTAATATATGCTGACATAATTACTAACCAAACCATTAGAATTAGATCTGTTTTCCTAGGTAACAAAATGTGCAGGAACATATTATTTAGGAGCAGAGACCTCAGCAACCTGACTATGATGAATATTGATACTGAAATTCATAGAAGATAGGCAACCAAGAATTAGCCGAGGAGAAGATCCTTGATACATGTATCAATGTAATAAAATTGTTAAAATTCAATTGGTGTAAGGATATATCCTCAAAATTATAAAACTATTGTAAATGAAGGAATGTCTTCATAAATCTTTGTAAATGAGGGAATTTCCTCATATAAATCTATATGTACCTTGATGATCTGGAACTCGGTCTCAGGAAAGACTGGAGTTTTTCTTCTCCATTCTTTCCTACCAGTGCCCACAATGAATGGAGACTATTGTAATTTTTTTTAAAATCAATAAAACACATTAGCTTCGGCCTTTTACCGAGCAAAAATAAAATAAAATTCAGCAACAACATAATGACATGATCAAGAGAGCTGAAGAAAACACCAAAAGAATGGATAATTTTCTAGATGTACAAAGAAGAGTCAACAAAAATATCGGACTAGGGTATACCGAGAATGGAGAATCACCACACCAAGCTTATCCAAAGAATGTCTATGCAAATCCAAGACCAAGAAGAAAGTCATGCAATCACTGTAGAAAACTAGGCCACACATCAAATGTTTGCAGAAGAAAAATAAAAGTTATTCCTAAATCCACATCTTCATTCATAGGAAATTGCTATAAATATAACAAGAAAGGACATAAATCATATGAATGTAAATCTGAGGTAAAAAAACCAAAGAAGGAAACCTACATGGACAAATATTGTCCTACTTGCAAAATGCATGGGCACACATCTCTTGAATGAAAGAAGAAGAAAAAGAAAGCATGGAAGCTTAAACATCAAGAAAAGGCTTATCAACTGAAAAGAGTCGGTAACTCATATGTTTGGCATTACAATACATGGGAAAACTACACAGCATGTGGCAAATATGGACACATAGCAGAAAACTACATGAGAAAATGGATGAGAAAGTCTAGGAGTTGGACTAACCCTGGAATTCCATGTTTACACTATCATAAAGTTGGTCATCTAAGCAAGGACTGCAGAGACTGAGTGACAGAGACAAGCACCTTTTCCAATGGAAACACCATTGAAGACATCAAGAAGATGAGAAAAAAAATGTGGAGGAAAGATAAAAACACTGATGATGCTAGACCAAGCAATGCAATTGGTGACACCTTATACAATGGATTTGGTGACATCACCACCCCCAAGTAAGATGAACAAGTAAGTATGGAACTACACTATACTAAGTTATACTTTACATCATTTCCATTATACATAGTTAAAATTCCAAATCAGCATGATTAAAGATGCACTATGGTATTACTTGTTATGATTCTATGAATTCAATCTCATCAGTTAATGCATATTGAAAAGCATCGGTTAACATACAAAAGCTAAGTTATCAAATCATAGTGAGAATCGTCGGTGTACATGTGAAAACCAAGTCAATCAATGTACCCTAAGACTCATTGGTAATCAAGTAAAAAAGCATTGTTGTCTTTGACACTTCTTGAGCACCGTTGGTAAACCTGTGAAAGGTCAAGTAAGCTATCACTTACCCCGAGCTGAAAGTTTGTGTGTAACCCGAGAAATTCCATCTTCAACACCCAAAAAGTGGGTAGAGCATTAATTTCTCCACCTAGGGCATCATCTATAAATAGGGTGACAGATGAGCTCATTATTCACAAAGTGACTAAGAAACAGAGCAAAGTAGAGTAGAGAAAAAACAAATCTACCAGATTGCAAAGCACTCCAAGAATATTCATGGCATTCAGATTCTGAACAATAGTAGCTACGAAAGGTTAAAGTAAGTAAAAATAATCACCAAGCTCACTATTTTATTTTACGGGAAAAGCCCTAAATTTGAGAAATCATAGCAACCACTTCCCATGCAACTAAGATCAAGAATGATAAAGAAAATAAGGTTAATCTAATCAAGAACTCCACTTGTGAAGAACCTAAGTATAAAATATGTCCAAAGGTTGCTTCGCAACATGACGGCACTGGTGCGTTCTCTAGAATTTTACCTAGGGTTTAACTGATTGAGGATGTACGAGCCTACATACATTGCAAGATTACCAAGATAGGAGATCTTGAGATTTATCAAGCTTAGAAGAATCTTTATACAGGTGAAACCATCAAGAAGGAGCACAAACACATCAAGGTCAAAGGGATGACCTGTGCCCTAATGTTCCCGAGGGAGTTTAACACCGAATGGATTCAGGTAGTGTTGAGTAGAGTGCACGACTGAATGATGTGGATAGATGAGCCAAAACTGATCACCAGAGATGTGATAAACATTATTACCAGTTATCCTATAACTGACAAGGCCAAGGCTCTCAAACACCCTTCTCATCCCGAGATAGAGAAGATGATAGGTGCAGTATGGGATAACAAAGGATTGAACATTAACACCATCACCGATCTAGAAATCAAGATCAGTACATGTGTGATGGGATATAAGATATACCAATCCAGCAGGCTAAACAACATAGCATGTGGAGCAGTTGACACTACTTATAAGATTGTAAAGAAAGGTCTATAATTGGATCTATATGAGCTTCTATTGAAGCAGTTATATGAAAACATGGGGACAATCAGGTCTACAAAGTCCAATTCATGTAAGTTTATATCACTTTTAATGTGTACATTTTTCTACTTTCAGAACTTCTTTCCATCTATAGGAAATGTCAACTGGGATACCACCCAACCAGTGACCATAAAAATCAGTAAATTCATCAAGTCACTAGGTGACAACTTTGTATCAGTTATGGATGAATACTTCACTGGATTTAAGGAAAGAATGTAGAAAAGAATGAGGATACTAGAATAACTGGTAGAAAAGTATAAGATTGATATTTGTTTTATGGTGGACACTAACAACCACTTTATCAAACTAGCTATACAGAGAATAGCATGGTCAGTACCACTTGACTATGAGGTCAACATAGATCAAGCCACCAATGCTATTGAACAATTAATAAATGAACTAGTGGCCAAGTCACAACCTAGGTTTGGAACCTATGAGGAAGCCAAGGAAAGAATAAAAATAGGCTTATTTATGAATAAAATTGATGGAAAGGAAGAGAAAATGGTAAATACACTTATGACAAATTTGTTGATGAATGATAAAGAGTCTGAAAAAAAGGATGACACCGAGGGACAGTCACCCATCAGTGAAGGAGAAGAAAAATTGAGTGACTCTGAATCTACATAGTCTGATGCACCACCACTAGCAGCAAAGAAACCAAGGACCACTGTTGCATCAAGGACTAGAAGTCAGACAAATAAAGACACAAGTGCATCATCCGTAAAGAAATGATAGGTAAGGACTTATAAAAGGAAGCCTCAAATAGGTCAAACATCAGAACCTAAGAGGAGAAAGAGATTCATCATAACTAAGGAAGAGATAGAGGACACTGAAAAAGATGAACAACCTGTTAAGAATAAGTTCCCTACCACAATTGATGAGGTATGTGAAGCTACCATCAAGTCAGGTTCAATAACAGATCCTAATATTAGGAAATGGCTAACATTGGATCCCGAGGGTCAGAATAAGTTAGAAGAGGAAATCATCACAACAATGTGTGTATTAAACTATGTACCAATACAGTTTGAAGGTAAAATGCCTAAAGAACTTCTAGACAAAATTTCAGCAAGATGGACATCTGCATTACATTCTAAGAAACAAATAAGGGAAATAACCCTAGTTTCTATTATGCCACCTAAATCTAAGATGGAATAAATTGAATAAATGATGAAGCAACATTCCAAAAGGTTCTCACCAAAATTAAGATCCTACAAAGTGCTACAAGGAAATCTAATTGAGCTTGATAGAAAAAGTGAGGATGAATGGAGGAAAATAGTCGAGGTACCCAAAAAGGACACGAGCCCCAAGACACAATTAGAACATAGCGATAAGCCACACAATGAAGAAGATTAGGCTAAACTGATCCCAAAGCACATTATTATAATTGATGGTGAGGATGTTAATGAAGAAACATTGAACACAAAAGCTAATAAGGATATGGAAACTTTCCCCAATAATACTATCATTAACATTACCAGAGAAGATCATGTAGATGAGGTAAAGAAAGATGAAGATGTCACTGTTGCCCCAGACCAAACCAAGGAACAGGACACAAGAATAGATACTGTTCAAGTAGATGTACCGGTACAAATACCACTATTGATACAAGCTCTCAATATTATCTCAGAGAAGGAGAAATCACCTGACAAAGATGCAAGCATACCCAAAGATAAGAGTGTAGAGGAACCAAAAGACACACCCAATGAGAAAAATAAAGATGGAGAGAAAAAGGAAACCAATGAGGAATAGAAGGAAACAGGAGGAGAAAAAAAGACAAAGGTGAAGAAGAGAAACAAGGTGATACCACTCCTAAGGATACCGAAGGAGATGCTGTAGATAAGGCTAAGGTTTATGTGGAGATGTCCACTCCCAACCGACAGGTAGAGACCGAGCAGCATGATACAGGTTCACATACACCAAATCCTTCACCAAGCACATCAAACCAAGCAAAGGAATTTTCTATGGTACTCCATATAGGTCCCTCCACAACACTTTCTAAGAAGAACAAGAACAAGAAAAATAATCCAGTTACACTGGAAGAGATTATTGAGATACCAACCTATGATCCAAGGACATTGGATCCAGAGGCACTAAAAGACTATGCAGAACTGTGTAGAAGAAAAGCTATCCAGGATAACCTAAAAAAGGAAAACAAAGACACTTAGGTACTTGAAACAACAAGGGATATACTTCAACAGATAGTACTTGGTACAAAAATTGATCAAAAATGCATCAATCATTGATCAATTAGCCATTCTTACCGAAGCAATCTAATCACAGAATGTGGATGCAGAAAAGGCTATAGAAGAACAAGCAGAGAAAAAGTACCAGTATAAATTAATAGAGAAAATCAGCCAAGAAGTGGCAAAGAACAAGGTGAATTTGTTTGAATAAGTAAGTGAGTTAGAACCTATCATTTCAGAAGCCATAGCCTTAGTTCAAAAGTTAAGCACATTAAAGAAATTCACTAAGGAAAATAGTGAAAAGATTGCACAAATTGATGCAGATCTTACGTTTAGTGCTCAAAGCCTCTCAACAACAAACAATGCAATACAGTTGCATTATTCAAAGGTAATGGAAGCTAAGAAGTTGATACTTCACACTCAAGAGGTAGAATCAAATTTTAAAGATGATGTACCGAGCTACAGGATCTACTACTACCCAATCTTACACTAATGTAGAAACATATGACAATGGCAAGGCAATTAATAGCCACCCCAGAGATGTTTGTCACCAACAACATCTATGATATGCACGCAAGGATCACATTGGAGCACATGGCTCTAGAACAGCTTCAAGAAAAATGTGAGAAGATGATGGAGGACATGAAAAACTCTCACTCCCACATTTTTGACAAGTTGTAAGTGATTACACCTTTGCCCTTACTATTAAAAAAGGGGGAAAATGATATGATACAAAGGGATACAAAGGGGAAAATGATATGAATAAAGGAGATGATAAGTGTATATACATATACTATATCGGCATATACATAGGGGGAGTCATAAATGACAAGGTGAACACATGGTGTACATTACTTAACATTTTAGTATTTTGCACATATCATTTTTTGATACTAATGTCAAAGGGGGAGATTGAAGACACATTTTTTCATTAGTATAAAAGGAAAAATAGTTTTGAAATAGTCAGTAACACCAACACCGAAAGATATATTTAGTGTAACCCGACAGACAAGTTCACAAGGGAACCCAACGACACAGTGCAACCCGAAAATATTACAAAGTGAAAATTGACAAAGAAAACCTGACAGAGAAAAGCTGACAGAGGAACCAGATAAGAAGATTACTATGCAACCCGACAGAATAGATGATAGAGGAACCCGACAGACTATAGAGCATCCCGAGCACCACTCTACCGAGAGATAGTTAGAATCCTGAGAAATGTGGATCTGACTTCCACGTCAAATAAAACACTTGTGTTTTATATTTAGCTTTTTAATTATCTTTAAATCCATTTATTGAGGGACAAGCAATTTAATTGTAATCATTTTAATCATTCTAACTGATTGAAAATATGAAAACGAGGAGATCAAGGTCAAGTTATAAACCTTTGATCATAGAGTTATCATTGTAATACGTGGAACTCATTTAGGTCAAACTCATTGTATAAATAGATATGTAATTTATCAGAAAACATGTGTGATGATGATTGTGGCTGAGGAGAACATCTATGGATCAGACTAAGATTTTTATGCTGAAGAACAGCAAAAGATGAAACAGGTTATCAAGAACCATATTCAAGGCTACCAAGCAGAATAGAGGTATTGAGAAATCACAATAGGTGATAAACATACATGTAATCTTTATTGGATTTGTAATTATCAATTCTACATTGTACATACTCATGTCATTGAATATTTTTGACTATATTCTAAAAAGTGTAGCAAATAGAAGAAATCCTTGAGAAAGGTAGATTTAACAATCCTTTGTAAATATCTTAACCGAGTGCACACTAAACAATGTTGCTAAAGCTCTTAACAAAGTAGACCTTAACCAGTCTCTACATGATACTCTTAATAGGGTAGATCATCAGAAGTGATCAAAATTGTAAGCCTTAACCAGCCCCTTCCATTCTGCAGATAGTGAAGCTTTGTTGGTTTCATCCCCACCATAGTTTTTACCTTCTAACAGGGGTTTTATGCATTACCAAATCTTGTGTCATGTGTCTATACATTTCATGAATGTTTCTATGAATTTTTACATGTTAATTGAGTTTATGATTTGATATAACATACACAAAGATAGAATAGCATATATGGTTGGTAATACAATTGATTACTAAAAGGATTAAGGTTAAGTGATAAAAATTTTAAGGGTGCTTATTCACCCCTCCCCTCTTAGTACACAACGTTCCATTATTTCCAACAAGAATAAGATGTGGCATTAAGTTTTCTCCTACATTGATTTTCCCTATGACCAAATTTATTGCATGAAAAGAATCTCCCATTGAAGTTGTGTCCATTAGGTTTCCTCATAGGTGTCCTTTTAGGTTCTTCCATCTTTGTTTTTGATAAGGTGTTGTTCTGACCAGATCTAGAGCTCTCTCCTTTCTCAAATCCAAGTCCTTGTGTGTCTCCTTTTTGTCTTATGCATTTTATCTATTCATCAAGCTTCCTTGAACTAGATTTGAATTTTTCTTTGAATTCATTAGCTGCAGCAAGTTCACTCCTAACTATCTCATTAACTCTTTCAAGTTCATGTTCATTACGTCTAGTTTCCTCAAGATCAATTTGCAATTGTCTGACTTCACAATTCAGTTTATAACACTCCTTAGATTTTTCCTTCAAGGATTGATCAATATTTTTCTTTCCTTCAATCTCCTTAGCCATGTTCATTATCACAACTTCCATTTCATGTTTCAGATTGTCTTTGTCTTTTTCCATTTTTTTGCATTCATTTGATTTCTCTTTTAAGGATTTTGAATCATCAATGCTTCCTTTTTGCTTCAACTTTTCAACAATATCTTTCCTTTTATCCCTATATTTTTTCAATTATTCCTCCATATTCTCATTAACCATTTTCCCTTATGTTTAGTATTGCCTCGATTCATCTTCCATAAGGGTTTCATGTTATCTAGATAAGGTTAGGTTTAGGCATTGGGATTCATGATATTTATATCATCACACATTTTTCTTGGTCCACATGAGTCATGTGTATGAATTTCTATAATTTTATTTAACATTGGCCAATCCAATAGTTCTATTAGATTGGATCAATTTCTCTTAGGGATAGTATCTCATTCCTAAATAGTGGACCCTGTTAGGATTAAGGAACACTAAGAGGGGGGGTGAATCAGTGTTCTAAACCTTTTTACATTATTAAACTGATTACACAACCATAATCCAAATATAATTAAAATTAAACAATAGAATAATAAACAAAACATCCACAATATTATAACACCACAATTTTTTCATGGAAACCTGGTTAAGGGAAAAACCACAGTGGGGTTGGAACCCACAAGTAATTACTTGTGTAGAAATAATAACCTTGTTAAAGATTTGAGTACATAAGGGGAATGCACATGCATTTAGTCTTACAACCTAGATCTCACTTCTCAAATTAAAAAAGATAGGTCTACAACCCTTACAAAATATACAATCAAATTATGGACAACAATCCACTTATTATGATTTGGCTGGTAGCATCTTTTTTATACTTATACAGTTCTAGTGAAGTTCATTAGATCTCTGCTCAACTATTAATCAAGCCTTTGATTACTAATCCTTCACATATACACCATGTATACATATCATATCTAAGCATTGCTAATACAAATCAGCACAAAAACTTGAGCTTATATATTCACTTGAAAAATTAATATCTTCATCAGTTGGCCTCAAAAACAATTAGAGTAACTTGTGAAGTGTCAGCCAGATCTAAACCAGAAAAGTGTTCCTAACCTTGAATAATAGCATAGATCTCTTCACCAATGTCAGCACTACCAAAATAAACTTGAAAACAATTTATCCCATTGACCTAATAGGATCGTTGATCGATCAACCAACATAATATCATTATACCTCACTAAAAATAGAAAAAATGATACAAAGAGAGTCATAACTTGATCATATAAACTTTCTAATATTTGCAAAGCAAGAATAAGATGCACTATACTCCAATAAAGCTTGTCCTAGGTTCACAACCCAAAATTAAATCATACATGTTTGTACTGATTCTTTTACTAAAACTTGTATGTTGTCACTATTTTGCCATACTTAGCCATATTTGCAATCAATCCTTTGGTAACTCAAAAACATGATAAGTGACCATTGAAAATATGTATAGTCACCATCAATGACAACATACAAATCATCAAGAGTAGTGTCTCTTTCCAACAGGCCCCACATATCTTATCCATAGGTGCATAATTATTTAGAAAATGCCTATATGGGTTCAATGGTGAGTTATCAATCTCCACGTGTCATATTTAGAAATGATGTGACGTACCTACTTTTATTGAGATAGCTAATACTCCATGGTGATAGGATATAAATGGATGGAAATATTTCCATCTAGTGTGACCCTTCTAAAGACATATTTTTTCCATTAGTATGCAACAAAAAAACAATTTTGAACCATCGGTAACACCAACACCGAAAGGCAAGTTTAGTGCAACCTAACAAACAAGTTCAAGGGAACCCGACGACACAGTGCAACCCAAAAATGTTACAAGAGGAACCCAACAGAATAACCTGACAAAGAAAACCTGACAGAGGAACTCGACAAGAATATTACAGTGCAACCCGACAGAATAGATGACAGAGGAATCTGATAGACTACAGAGCATCCCGAGCACCAGTCTACCGAGAGATAGTTAGAATCCTGAGAAATGTGGATCTGACTTTCACGTCAAATAAAACACTTGTGTTTTATATTTATCTTTTTATTTATCTTTAAATCCATTTCTTGAGGGACAAGCAATGTAATTTTAATTGTTTTAATCATTCTAACTGATTGAAAACATGCAAACTAGGAGATCAAGGTCAAGTTGTAAACCTTTGATCATAGAGTTATCATTGTAATACATGAAACTCATTTTAGGTCAAAATCATTGTATAAATAGATATGTAATCTATCAGAACACATGTGTGTGATGATGATTTTAGCCAAGGATCACATCTATGGATCAAACTGCGAGTTTTAAGTAGAAGAAAAGCAAAATATGAAACAGGTTATCAAGAACCAGATTCAAGGCTATCGAGTAGAATAGAGGTATTGATCAATCACTATAGGTGATAAATATACATGTATTCTTTATTGGATCTTTAATCAGCAATTGTAGATTGCATATACTCAGGTCAATGAATATTTTTTACTATATTCTAACAAGTGTAGCAAATAGAAGAAATCATTGAGAAAGGTGAATTTAACAATCCTTTGTAAATCTCTTAACCGAGTGCACACTAAATAGTGTTGCTAAAGCTCTTAACAGAGTAGACCTTAACCAGTCTCTACATGATACTCCTAACAAGGTAGAACATCAAAAGTGATCAAAATTATAAGCCTTAACTGGCCCCTTCCATTCTATAGATAGTGAAGCTTTGTGGGTTTCATCCCCACCATAATTTTTAAGTTCTAACAGGGGTTGTCTGCGTTACCAAATCTTGTGTCATGTGTCTATACATTTCTTTAATATTTATATGAATGTTTTACATGCTAATTAAATTATGATTTGATATAACATACACAAAGATAGAATATCATATATGGTTGGTAATATAATTGATTACAAAAAGGATTAAGGTTAAGTGATAAAAGTTTTGAGGGTACTAATTCACCCCTCCCCTCTCAGTACACACCATTCCATTAATTCCAACAATTGGTATCAGAGATAGATCTCTTATTTGGAAAATTTTAAAGACTTAAGAGAAAAGATCATATAATGGAAAGGTACAAGCTAGACAAGAGTATTGAGAATCAGAAGTTAGAGATACATATCTTCTATGAGCCATATAAAGAAGCTAGAATCAAGATGAGATAGCTACTGGATGAAAGAAAGATTATGGCATCTTGTTGTAATGAAATAGAATATCATGAAGAAGAGATACCTAATTTATTTGAGTGTTCAGGATCTACAAAAAGAAACACATTTGACGGAAGCATTACAAACCTAAATGAAATCAATCAACATCTGGTTGGACAAGTAAAATCACTGCAAATCGGTCAAGAGACATAGATGGTAAGAATGATTGAGGTTATGAATAATGCTAGACAAGCTAAGAAAGAGAGAACACTATCAATTGATGACAGGAGGAAGATTACTGAAAAGTTACAATAGAAAGAGTCATAAATACAAATACTTATTTAACATCATCATGAGATCACCAATCAGATTATTCTTATGAGTCTAGAGGCAAACCAAATGAACATAGAACAAAATGGAAAGCTAGAATCTATTGGTGAGCTAAGAGAAGAAAATGAAATATTGAAGTATGAAGTAAGAATTCAGAAACAACACAATGACATGATCAAGAGAGCTGGAGAAAGCACCAAAAGGATGGATGATGTTATGGATGGACAAAGAAGAGTCAAAAAAAATACCAAACTAGGGTATACCAAGAATGGAGAATCACCATACCAAGACAATCCAAAGAATGTCTACACAAATCCAAGACCAAGAAAGCAGTCATGCAATCGCTATGGAAAACCAGGCCACACATCAAATGTTTGTAGGATTAAAATAAAAGGTATTCCTAAATCCACATCTTCATTCATAGGAAATTTTTATAAATGTAACAAGAAAGGACATAAAGAATATGAATGTAAATCTGAGGTGAAACAACCAAAGAAGGAAACCTACATGGACAAACACTGTCCTACTTGGAAAATGAATGGGCACACATCTCTTGAATGTAGGAAGAAGAAAAAGCAAGCATGGAAGCCTAAAGATCATGAAATTGCTTATCAAACAAAAATATTTGGTAACTCATATGTTTGGGATTACAACACATGGACAAACTGCACAACATGTGGTAGATATAGACACATTGCTACAAACTACATGAGGAAATGGATGAGAAATTCTATGAGCTTGACTAACCCTGGAATGGCATGCTTACACTGTCATAAAGTTGGTCATCTAAGAAAGGACTACAGAGACCGAGTGACAGAGACCAGCACCTTTTCCAATGGAAACATCATTGAAGACATCAGAAAGATGAGAAACAAAAAGTGGAGGAAAGACACAAACACTGATGATGTTGCACCAAGCAATGCAATTGATGACACCTTATCCAATGGATCTAGTGATATCACCACCCCCACCTAAGATGAACAATTAAGTATGGAACTGCACTATACTAAGTAAATACTTTACATTAGTTCCATTATACATAGTTAAAATGCCAAACTAGCATGATTAAAAGATGCACTATGGTATTACTTGTTATAATTCTGTGAATTCAATCTTGTCAGTTAATGCATACCAAAAAGCATCAGTTAACATACAAAGCTAAGTTGTCAAAGCATACCGAGAATCATCGGTGTACATATGAAAACCAAGTTAATCTATGTAACCCTAGACTCTTCGGTAATCATGTAAAATGCATTAAATACTTTTTCACTTCTTGAGCACCATCAGTAAACCTATGAAAGGTCAAGTAAGTTATCACTTACCCCGAGCTGAAATTTTGTGTGTAACCCAAGCAATTTCATCATTGACACCCAACAAGTGGGTAGAGCATTAATTGCTCCATTTAGGGCATTGTCTATAAATAGGGCAATGGATGAGCTCATTATTCACAAAATGATTAAGAAATGAAGTAGAGAAGAGCAGAGTGAAAACAGAGCGACTAGATTATAGAGCACTCCAAGCATATTCACGACATTTAGATTTTGAACAACAACAGCTACAGAAGTTTAAAGTAAGTAAAAAGAATCACCGAGCTCACTATTTTATTTTACGGGAAAAGCCCTAAATTTTTGAAATCATGGCAACCACTTCTCGTGCAACCAAGATCAAAAATGCTAAAAAAAAGAAGGTTAAGTTGATCAAGAACTACACTTGTGAAGAACTTAAGTATAAAATATTTCCAGAGGATGCTTCGTAACCCAAAGACATTGGTGCATTCTTTGGCATTCCACCTAGGGTTTTACTGATTGAGGGTGTACGAGCCTACATACATTGCAATATCACCGAGATAGGAGATCTTGAGATTGATCAAGCTTACAAGAAGCTTTTCATAGGCAAAACCATCAAGGAGAAACACAAACACATCGAGGTAAAAGGGATGACTTGTTCCCTAATGTTCCCGAGGGAGTTTAAGACCAAGTGGATTCATGTAGTGCTGAGAAGAGTGCAAGGCTGAAAGATGTGGCTAGATGAGCCAAAACTGATTAGCAGAGATTTGATACACACTTTGACCAGTTATCCTATAACCAACAAGGCCAAGGCTCTCAAACACCCTTCTCATCCCGAGATAGAGAAGATGACAGGTGCAGTATAGGATAACAGAGGATTGAAGGTTAACACCATCACCGATCCATAACTCAAGTTCGGTGCATGTGTACTAGGTTACAAGATATACCAATCGAGTAGCTTAAACAGCATAGCATGTGGAGTAGTTGACACTGCTTATAAGATTGTAAAGAAGGGTCTACAGTTAGATCTATCTGAGCTTCTACTGAATCAGTTAGATGAAAACATGGGGACAATCAGGTCTACAAAGTCCAATTCATGTAAGTTGGATCACTTTTAATTTGTACTTTTTTCTACTTTTAGAACTTATTTGCATCCATAGGTAATGTCAACTGGGATACCACCATACCAGTGACCATAAAAATCAGTGAATTCATCAAGTCACTAGGTGACAACTTTGTATCATTTATGGATGAATACTTCACTGGATTTAAGGAAAGAATGCAGAAAAGAATGAGGATACCAGAACAACTGGTAGAAAAGTATAAAACTGACATTTTTTATGGTGGACACTGACAACACATTTATCAAACCAGTTATACTGAGGAAAGCATGGTTAGTACCACTTTTCTATGAGGTCAACATAGATCAAGCCACCAATGCTATTGAAGCATTGATAAATGAACCAGTGGATAAGTCACAACCTAGGTTTGGAACCTATGAGTAAGCCAAGGAAAGAATAAAAGCAAGCTTAGTTGTGAAGAAAATTGATAGAAAGAAAGAGAAAATGGTAAAGACATTGAAGAAAAAGTTGTCGGTAAATGATGAAGAGTCAGAACATAAGGATGACACCAAGGGACAGTCACCTATTGGTGAAGAAGAAAAATTGAGTGACTCTGAATCTACAGAGTCTGATGCACCACCACCACCACAAGAAAATAAACCAAGGACCACTGCTGCATCAAGGACTAGAATTCAGACAAATAAAGACACATGTGCATCATAGGTAAAGAAAGGATAGGTGAGGACTTATAAAAGGAAACCTCAAACAGGGAAAACATCAAAACTTAAGAGGAGAAAAAGGTTCATCAGAAATAAGGAAGACATAGAGGACACCGAAAAAGATAAACAACCAGTTAAGAACAAGTTCTATACCACAATTGATGAGGTATGTGCATCAATAATCAAGGCAGGTTCAATAATAGACCCTAAGATTAGGAAATGGGTAACACTAGATCCCGAGGATCAAAATAAGTTAGAGGAGGCAATCATTACAACAATGTGTGTATTAAAATATGTACCAATACAGTTTGAAGGTAAAATTCCTAAAGAACTTCTAGACATAATTTCAGCAAGGTGGACATATGCACTAAAGGAAGAGAAAAAAATAAGGGAAAGAGCCCTAGTTTCTGTTATGCCACCCAAATCTAAGATGGAAGATATTGAAGAAATGATGAATTTACGTTCCAAAAGGTTCTCACCAAAATTAAGAGCCTACAAAGTGCTATAGGGACATCTAATTGAGCTTGATAGAAAAAGTGAGGATGAATGAAAAAGAAATACTTAAGGTACCCAAAAAGTACACAAGCCCTAAGCATGTGTTGGAACTCAATGACAAGCCACACAATGAAGAAGATTAGGCTAAACTGAGCCCAAGCACATTATTATAAATGATGGTGAAAATGTTAATGAAGAATCATTAAACACGGAAGATAACAAGGATATAGACATTGTAGATGAAACATTCCCTGATAATACTATCATTGACATTACCGGAGAAGATCTTGCAGATGAGGTAAAGAAAGATGAAGATGTCACTATTGCCCTAGACCAAACCAAGGAACAAGACACAATAACAGATGTTTCTCAAGTAGATACACCACGAAAAATACCATTATTGATACAAGCTATCAATATTATCTTAGATAAGGATAAATCACCCAAAAGACACATCTGATGAGCCGAATAAAGATGATTAGAAAAAGGAAGTAGGAGGAGAACAAAAAAAAAAGGTGAAGAAGAGAAATAGGGTGATACCACTCCTTAGGATACTGAAGGAGATGCTACAGATAAGGCTAATGTTGATATGGAGACGTCCACTCCCAACTGACAGGTAGACACCGAGCAGCAGGATACAGGTACACATACACCAAAGCCTTCACCAAGCACATTTGACCAAGCAAAGGAACTTTCTATGGTACTGCATATAGGTCCGTCCACAATTCTTTCCAAGAAGAAGATGAAGAAGAACAAGAATCTAGTTACACTAGAAGAGATTATTGAGATACCAGCCTGTGATCCGAGGACATTGGATCCAGAGGCACAAACAAACTATGCAGAACTTTGTCAAAGAAAAGCTATCCAGGATAATCTTAAGAAGCAGACAAAGGACACTCAAGTTCTTTAGACAACAAGGGATATTCTTCAACAAATAGTAACTGATATAGAAATTGATCAAAATGCATCAATCATTGATCAACTAGCCGTTCTTACCGACGTCATCCAATCACAGAATGTGGATGCAGAAAAGGCAATTGAAGAATGATCAGAGTAAAATTATCAATATAAATTGACCAAGAAAATAAGCCAAGAAGTGGCAGAGAACAAGGTCAAGCTATTTGAACAAGTAAGTGAGTTAGAACCTATCATTTCAAAAGCAATAGCCTTAGTTCAAAAGTTAAGCGCATTAGAGAAATTCACTAAGGAGAATAGTGAAAAGATTTCACAAATAGATGCAGATCTTACTTCTAGTGCTCAAGGTCTCTCAACAATAGAAAATGCAATACAGCTGCATTATGCAAAGGTAATGGAAGAAAATAAGTTGAGACTTCAAATACAAGAGGTAGAATCAAAGCTTAGAGATGAGGTAACTGAGCTATAGGATCTACTGCTACCCAATCTTACACTATTGGAGCAACATATGACAACAGAAAGGCAATTAATAGCCACACCGGAGATGTCTGTCATTGACAGCATCTATGATATGCACACGAGGATCACATTGGAGTACATGGCTCTAGAAAACCTTCAAGAAAAATGGGAGAAGATGATGGAGGACATGAACAAATCGCATTCCCACATTTTTGACAAGTTGTAAGTGATTACACCTTTGCCCTTACTATCAAAAAAGGGGGAAAAAGATATGATACAGGGGGATACAAGGGGTAAAATGATATGAATAAAGGAGATGATAAGTGTATATATATATACTATACCAGCATATATATAGGGGGAGTCATAATGACAAGGTGAACACATGGTGTACATTACTAAACAGTTTAGTATTTGCACATATCAGTTTTTTATACTAATGTCAAAGGGTGAGATTGAAGACATATTTTTCCATTAGTATGCAAAGGAAAAAATAGTTTTGAACCATCATTAACACCAACACCGAAAGACAGGTTTAGTGCAACCCGACAGACAAGTTCAAGGGAACCCGACGACACAATGCAACCCAAAAATGTTACAAGAGGAACCCGACAGAATAACCAGACAACGAAAACCTGATAGAGGAACCCGACAAGAAGATTACAGTGCAACCTGATAGAACAGATGACAGAGGAACCTAACAGACTACAGAGCATCCCGAGCACCAGTCTACAGAGAGATAGTTAGAATCTTGAGAAATACGGATCTGACTTCCATGTCAGATAAAACACTTATGTTTTATATTTAGCTTTTTATTTATCTTTAAATCCATTTCTTGAGGGACAAGAAATGTAATTGTAATAGTTTTAATCATTCTAACTGATTGAAAACATGCAAACTAGGAAATCAAGGTCAAATTGTAAACCTTTGATCATAGAGTTATCATTGTAATACGTGAAATACATTTTAGGTCAAAATCATTGTATAAATAGATATGTAATCTATCAAAAAAAATGTGTGTGATGATGATTGTAGCCGAGGAGCACATATATGGATCAAACTAAGAGTTTTATGCAAAAGAACAACAAAAGATGAAATAGGTTATCAAGAACTAGATTCAAGGTTATTGAGTAGAATAGAGGTATTGATCAATCACTATAGGTGATAAATATACATGTAATCTTTATTGGATTTATAATCAAAAATTATAGATTGCATATACACAGGTCAATGAATATTTTTTACTACATTCTAACAAGTGTAGCAAATAGAAGAAATCCTTGAGAAAGGTGGGTTTAACAATCCTTTGTAAATCTCTTAACTGAGTGCACACTAAACAATGTTGCTAAAGCTCTTAATAGAGTAGACCTTAACTAGGCTCTACATGATACTCCTAACAGGGTAGATCATCAGAAGTGATCAAAATTGTAAGCCTTAACTGGCCCCTTCCATTCTGCAGATCTAGTGAAGCTTTGTGGGTTTCATCCCCACTGCAATTTTTACCTTCTATTAGGGGTTTTCTACATTACCAAATCTTGTGTCATGTGTCTATACATTTCATGAATGTTTCTATCAATGTTTTACATGCTAATTGAATTATGAATTGATATAACATACACAAAGATAGAATAGCATATATTGTTGGTAATACAATTGATTACAAAAAGGATTAAGGTTAAATGATAAAAATTTTGAGGGTGCTGATTCACCCCTTCCCTCTCAGTACACACCATTCCATTATTTCCAACACCTTCTCATGTATGAGACATAATGAACCTCTCATTGACTTATTGAAAAATACTATATTCCTATTTAATGATAACTCTAAAACATATTTTAACAATCTTCTATGACGTATGTGGATTGAATTTAGCCATAGATCATGGTAATGAAGCTCTAACATCTTCTTGACCATAAATCTCACATATTATTCTAACTTGTCAATCATATACTCTCTAATTTGTGTAATCAGAAATTCTAAAATTCCATATTGATTATTATTTTTACTTAAATTCTTTTGCGATAGACTCTAGTAGACTTCACTACATCATGTGTGGTGTCCTCTTGCAAAATGACTATCTTGATGACATATAACTGATTGAATGTTTGATAATGTTAAGTTGAAGATAATGCAAGGCATTAAATCAGTTAATGGTTTTTATTGTCATTGATGTCAACTTGATATAATCTGTACGGTCATGTACATAATGCCAAAGACTTTAGAGAATCAATGGAACAAAGGTTATGCTTTTAGCAATGCATAAAAGTCAATTATTCCCTAAGTGATAGACAACACCGATGGAGTGCACACCATCGGTAAAGCCAAAGAAGAAAATTCACAGTGATACCCGACGAGCTGAAGACAGTGTTGCCCGATGAAGAAAACCATAGGTTGCCCGACGAGATGAAAACAGAGTTACTCGACAAGTAAAAATCCAATGATGCCTGATGGACGGAGATCCCAAAGCTAACTGGAGTCACACCGATGGAACTAGTAGTTGTAACTGACGACTAACTAAAGAGTTGACCGACGGAACGGAGAGTTCAGAAAACAAAAAAATATCTAGCTAGCAAGAGCTAAAGATAGACTTAACTAGTTGTTTTCATTATTTTATTTGACCAGAGTTTAGTGATTGATTTAAAGAAGATTTGTACAGTTGGCAAGAAGATAACTACGAGATAAATCAGGAGTTATGCTTTAAATCAGATTGGCTGGATTGTTTTTCACACTAAGAATCAAGAATCAAGAAATAGTGAATATAATGTCTATATAAGAGATAAGATTTATTCATTTCCAATTACATTCACGGAAAAAGGATTAAGGGGAGTGAATGAAAAGAAGATGCTAAAGAGAAACTGATGAAGAACAACTTCATACAGTACTGATCAATCAAGATGAAGAAAGAGCTAAGGAATTCTACAGACACCGACAAACAGTGAGCACAGTATCACAAAGAAGAAAGTGTGGAGCACAAATAATTCAATTGATATATTGATTAGAGAGGTAATGTACTTAAATAGATCTGAAAATCTGCAATTCAAGTTGCATTAGAAATAGGTCATTTTGTTTCAGTTTAACCTTTGAAGTATCAAGTCTCTTAATAGAGCAGAACTTAACAGTCTTATATATATTGAGGTACATCCCAAGGAGTGCCAAAAAGGTTGATTCATGAAAGTAGCACTAGATTTTCCTAAAGCCTATTGATAGACTAAAAAAGAGGTTGATTCAAGGATGGTAGCAAACTGAGTTGCCCGATACTAAGTGACAACCTATAAGTATAAAATCCTCTAACAAAGTCACACCTAACAGTGTTTTTGTAACCTTTAACTGGGTTGGCTCTTAACAGGGCTCACTTCAGAAGAGTGAAAATTTGGGGTACCGGTCCCAATGGTTTTTTCCCTCAACAAGGTTTCCATGTAAAAATCTAAGTGTTATGTGTGAATGTTTTATTATTTTACTATTTTACATTTCACATATGCATTTCTGGATATATCGGTATACTCTACTTATTTACTATATTTTGGTAAATAGTTATACTGCGTATCGGTAATCAAAAAGAATAAGGATAGACAAGGAAAACCGACAGACAGTTAATCATTATAAGTATTTTCATGGCATGCATCTTGTAGGGACTTAATAATATGAGGTTTATTTGATTGGTGGTTAGTGATTAAAGGATAAAATTTTGAGGTCACTGATTCACCCCCCCCCCCCCCCCCCNCTCCCCCCCCCCCCCCCCCCCCCCCGCCCCCCTCTCAGTTATTACTATCAATTGGCATCAGAGCTTGTGTGCTTAGAAGGAAGGTTTCAAGACCTAAGTCAGATATCACAAGATGAATAGACGAGATGTGCCCAAGTTGAACAAAGATAATTTTGCTTCATGGAAAAGCAAAAAAAGACTCATCCTATCAGGTATTGGTAATGATGTTACTCAATTCTTTGAAACTGAATATGTGTTACCCACAAGAGCACCAATAGTTGAAAAAATGAGAGAGAAGCATGAACATAACGGCACGATGATAGAGCTTGCTTCCTCACTCTCTGATGTTGAATTTGAAGATGTCAAAGAATGCAAATATGCAAAGAAGATGTGGGACAAATTGAAGCTTGTACATGGTGGTGACAAAAATGTTTTGAGAGCCAAAGCAGAAAGCCTTAGAGGAAAGTTTGATGATCTCAAAATGAAAGAAGGAGAAAACATCACTCAGTACAGCACAAGAATTAAAGAGGTTGTCAATGCTATCTGAGGAGTTGGAGGTGTACTAGAGGAAGATACAATGGTAAGCAAAATTCTAAGAACCTTACTGCCTACCTATGCTATTATATTATCTTCCATTCAAGAAATGAGAGCAGTAGCAAATAACAATGTTACTCTAGACAGTTTAATTGGAAGACTGATTTCATTTGAAATGAATAACTTTGATAATAGTGTCTTACCAAACATAGATTCTGCATTCAAAACTTTTACGAGAATAAGTAAATCAAGTCACAGAGACACTATAAGAAAAGATAGTGATAGTGAAAATGAAGAAGATGATCTTGATGAAATTAAAGCACTTATGGCCAAAAGAATGCAGAGAGGCAAAGGTAAATACAAAGGTAAATTACCACTTGTTTGTTTTAATTGCAAAGAGATTGGACACTTTACTACAAGATGTACTAACAAAAGAAAAGATGACAAAAGTAATCACAGATCTTTTGAGAAAAGGTCTGACAGAGGTGATTACAGAAGATACCAACAATTAGAAAGAAGAGATACACGAGACTACAAGGACAAAGGAAAGAAGGTCAGCTACCTAGCAAAATGCAAGGATGATGATACTAACACCGAATCTGATGAAGATATTAAGATGGTGTTTGTGGCTGTAAAGGATGATGAAGAAAGGTATGTAGAAATAGCTCTCATATCTAAAATTAGTAAAAATGATGTTTGGATCATAAATAGTGGTTGCACTCATCATATGACCTATGACCGATGATAAGAAAAAGTTTGAGACTTTTGAATACTACAAAGGTGGATCAGTAAGAATGGGAAATGACACACCTTGTCCAGTTGAAGGTAGAGGAACAATAATGTTGAATAACAAGATAAAATGTGAGAATGCTTATTGGGTAAATGGATTGAATTATAATCTATTGAGTGTCTCTGAGTTGAATAATTCAGGTCACAAAGTAGCATTTGAAAATAAGAAGGCAAATATCTTCAACAAATATGGAAATTTGATTGGTACCGATGAGCAGACAAAAGGTAACTTATTCTATCTGAATGATATTGACTCCACTTGTCTGATTGCTATGAACGAGGACATATGGTTGTGGAACAAAAGATTGTGTCATGTGAATTTTGACAACATGATTAAAATTAGCAAAAGGAGAAATGTCAGAGGCTTACCGACCATGACCAAGCCCGACAACATCATGTGTAAAAACTATCAAAAAGGTAAAATGACAAAGTCTAGTTTCAAAAGAAAAATTCATACATCTGATGCAATTCTATAATTAGTCCATACTTATTTATTTGGACCTATGAGGACAAAGAGTTATTATGGAGATAGATATTTTACTCTCTTTGTTGACGATTACTCTAGAATGATGATAGTCATGTTTCTAAAAGATAAATTTGAAACATTCAAGATGTTTAAATGATATAAGGATTTGGTAGAGAAACAAAGTGGTAAGGATCTAAAATGTTTGAGATAAGATAGAGGAGGTGAGTTTATATCAGATGAATTCACTAACTTTTGTAATGAGCATGGTATAAAAAGATAGATTTCTACACCAAGAACACCACAGCAAAATGGGATTGTTGAAAGAAGGAACAGATCAATAGTTGACTGTGCTAGAACACTGATGATAGAAAAAAGAATCACCTAAATATTCTAGAGAGAAGTTGTCAGCACTGCTGTTTACACACTAAATAGAGTACAACTAAAGAAAGACACCTTATGAGCTATGGTATGGATACACACCCAATGTGAGTTATTTCAAAAATTTTGGCAGTCAATGTTATATATTAAAAGATGATAGAAATGGAAAACTTGACTCCAAGAGTGATGAAGGAATTTTTCTAGGGTATTCTACCAAGAGAAAGGCTTACAAATGTCTAAACAAAGCCTCTAACAAAATTATTGAAAGTGCAAATGTAAAGATAGATGAATTTGCAGAGAAGAATGAACAAGAAAGCACTAAAGAACCAGAGGACTATGTAAATAAGTTCACTTACAACGAGGAACCTGAAACTCTGCCCTACCAAAAATGTAGAGCATCTGAGCTGCAGATCACTGCTCCAAAACATTAGGTTGCAAATACTGACGGTCAGGATAATGATCAAGAAAATGTGCAAGGTGATGAAGAACAAAATGAAGACCAAAATAATGATCAAGCTAATAGACAAAGGACTGTACATGTAATTTCAAGATATGTAAGGAAGAACCATCTAGAGGTCCAGATCATAGGAGATAAAAAAGTTGGTACAAGAACAAGAAGTAAGTCTTTAAACTCAAGTTGCTTAATTTGTGAGTTTGATCCAAAATTTGTCAATGCTGCACTAGATAATGAGGAATGGATAAGTGCTATGAATGATGAGATTGAGAAAATTGAGAAGAAAAAAACATGGTCACTTGTGCCAAGACCAGATGACAAGAATGTCATCAGTACAAAATGGATATTCAGGAATAAGCTTAATGAGAATGGAGAAGTCACAAGGAACAAAGCAAGACTAGTATGCAAAGGGTATGCACAAGAGGAAGGTATAGACTATGGAGAGACCTTTGCACCCATTTATAGGCTAGAAGGAGTGATAATACTACTTTCTTATGCTGCATACAAAGGATTCAAAGTATATCAAATGGATGTCAAGTCAGCATTCCTAAATGGGATACTTGAAGAAGAGGTATACATTGAGCAACCAGAAGAGTTTGTAGATCTAGACAAGAGTAACATGGTATGTAGACTTCAAAAATCCTTGTATGGATTAAAACAAGCTCGAAGAGCCTGGTGTGAATGAATTCATTCCTATCTAATAAGTATTGGATTCATAAGGACTAGTGAAAACAACAATCTTTATTTAAAAGAAGATATTGATGCTAACACTTTGATTGCTAAAATATTTGTTGATGACATCATATTTGGAGGCAA
>MU226943.1:352014-400005 GCA_018584345.1 Thuja plicata
AGATGTCTATGTTTGGAGAGATCAAGTTCTTTCTTGGTCTACAGATCATTCAACAAAGTGAAGGTATTTTCATTACACAGTCCAAGTACATCAAAGAGGTCCTGAAGATATTCAAGATGGAAGAATCAAAACCAGTTGAAAAACCGATGGCTACTGGAAGTAAGTTGATAAAGGAGGAAAAGACAAAAGAGGTAAATCAAACTTCTTATAGATCAATGATTAGAAAACTCATGTATGTTGTACACACTAAACCAAATATTGCACATGCAGTAAGAATTGTTGCTAGATTTTCTGATAACCACAGGGAATCACATATGACTGTTGTGAAAGGAATCCTAAGATATCTGAAGAATACTAAGGAATTTGGCTTATGGTATAGAGAAGGAAAATTTGAACAAAATGTGTTTACCGATGTTGATTGGGCTGGAAATCTTGATGAACGAAAGAGCACAACTGGAGGAGCATTCTTTATGGGTGATAGACTTGTCACATGGATCAGTAAGAAGCAAGGATGCATCTCTCAGTCTACTGTAGAAGCAGAGTATGTTGTTGCTGCTGCAAATTTCTCAAATATTGCATGGATCAAACAGTTGCTAGAAGGCATGCATATGAAGATCTTAGAACCAGTGATTATCTATTGTGATAACACCAGTGCAATACACATTTCAAGGAATCCAGTCATGCATGCAAAGACTAAACACATTGCAATCAAGTATCATTATCTAAGAGAACAAGTTCAAGAGAAAGAAGTGACACTTGAGTATGTGCAATCAAAAGAACAGTTGGCCGATATCTTCACCAAGCCACTGCCCAAAGATACATTTGAGTACCTGAGAAAGAGACTAGGGGTCAAACCCTTGTCTACCAATTAGTAAAAGACTGAATGCTGCATTAGCCTATATATTATCAGAATATCAGAAATTTTGATGCAAGTAAAGAGAAGAACTTTAAAGCTGCATCTATATACAGACAGGTATATATCAGAACCAAGCACCAGAGCATAATTTTGTATTGCTGATGGATAAGGGAAATTCAAGGAATATATTATGGATAAGAGGAAAATGACTATTTGACATGAATGTCAGATATTTAAAAACAATTGGCAATAGACACTGTTTCAATATTTGATTGGTATTGTTGTCAAAGGGAGAGAGATTATCCATATTATCACATTCTTCTGAGAAAAGGAAGAGAGATTATCCATTATCAAATCACTCCAATAGGGAGATATTATATCCTAAGGGAGATATTATATCCTAAGGGAGAGAAAATTGTATGAAAGATTACACAAAGAGAAAGTTTCTGAAAAGAGGACAAGACATCAAAGAAGAAATTGACACCAGAGGAGATTCAACACATCAGAAAATAGAAAGCTGCAAGAATCAAATCTAAGCTAAAATAGAGCTTACCGAAGTTCAGACATTTATCAGTTATCAAACAAAGATTGGTAGTTTGATGAATCTCAATAATCGTATTTCATATTGTATTTGAAATAGTATAGTGTGATAATATAAGTTTTGTTGCCATCAATGCCAAAGGAAGAGATTGATGACATATAACTGATTGAATGTTTGATAATGTTAAGTTGAAGATAATGCAAGGCATTAAATTAGTTAATGGTTTGTATTGTCATTAATGTCAACTTGATATAATTTGTACGATCATGTACATAATGCCAAAGTCAGAGAATCAATGGAACAAAGTTTATGCTTTCAGAAATGCATAAAATTCAAGTATTCACTAAGTGACAGACAACACCGACGGAGTGCACACCATCGGTAAAGCCAAAGAAGAAAAGTCACAGTGATACCCGACGAGCTGAAGATAGTGTTTCCCGATGAAGAAAACCACAAGTTGCCTGACAAGCTGAAAATAGAGTTACCCAAAAAGTAAAAATCCAATGATGCCCGACGAACGGAGATCCCAAAGCTAACTGGAGTCACACTGACAGAACTAGCAATTGTAACCGGCAACTAACTGAAGAGTTGACCGACGGAATAGAGAGTTCATAAAATGAAAAAATATCTAGCTGGCAAGAGCTAAAGATAGACTTAACTGGTTGTTTTCATTGTTTTATTCAGCCAGAGTTAAGTGATTTATTTAAAGAAGATTTGTACAGTTGGCAAGAAGATAACTACGAGATAAATCAGGAGTTATGCTTTAAATCAGATTGGCTGGATTATTTTTCACACCAAGAATCAAGAATCAAGAATCAAGAAACAGTGAATATCATGTCTATATAAGAGACAAGCTTAATTCATTTCCAATTACATTGATGGAAAAGGGATTAAGGATAGTGAATGAAAAGAAGATGCTGAAGAGAAACTGATGAAGAACAACTTCATACAGTACTGATCAATCAAGCTGAAGAAAGAGCTAAGTAATTTTGCAGACACCAACAAACAGTGAGCACAACATCACAAAGCAGAAAGTGTGGAGCACAAAGAGTTGAATTGATATATTGATCAGAGAGGTAATGTACTTAAATAGATCTGAAAATCTGCAATTCAAGTTGCATTAGAAACAGGTCATTTTGTTTCAGTTTAACCATTGAATCATCAAGTCTCTTAACAGAGCAGGACTTAACAGTCTTATATATATTTAGGTACATCCCAATGAGTGCCAAAAACTTTATTCATGAAAGTAGCACTAGATTTGCCTAAATCCTATTGACAGTCTAAAAAAGAGGTTGATTCAAGGATGGTAGCAAACTGAGTTGTCTGATACTAAGTGACAACCTATAAGTATAAAATCCTCTAACAAGGTCACACCTAACAGTGTGTTTGTAACCTTTAACAGGGTTGGCTCTTAACAGGGCTCACTTTAGAAGAGTGAAAATTTGGGGTACCGGTCCCAGTGGTTTTTTCCCTCAATAGGGTTTCCACATTAAAATCCAAGTGTTATGTATGTATAGTTTATTACTTTAATGTTTTATATTTCACATATGCATTTCTGGATATATCGGTATACTCTTCTTATTTACTGTATTTCGATAAATACTTATACTGCATATCAGTAATCAAAGATAATAAGGATAGACAAGGAAAACCGACAGACAGTTAATCATTATAAGTATTTTCATGGCATGCATCTTGTAGGGACTTAATAATCTGAGGTTTATTTGATTGGTGGTTAGTGATTAAAGGATAAAATTCAGAGGCCACTAATTCACCCCCCTCTTAGTTATTACTAACATATCTTTATATGTTACAAGTGTATAATATCACGTAGGTTCCATATGCTCTTCTATAAGTACCATCATATCTTGTCAAGGATGTTTTTCATCTTTCTTTGCACTTACCAAGACTTGAAATCTCACATGGGTGAATTTAATGTGCTTCATTTGGGGGTATGTGTAGTATCATGGTGGACCAAACTAGGCCCTTAAATGACAAAAAAAATTTAAAAAATAGAGTTAGGCAGCTTGATGCGAAAATTTGAATAGGTTATGAATATTATTTCAAAAATATGTGAGAAGAGAATCTGTATAAAATTGAATGTAGTTTCTAATCTACTAGTCTTTTTCTAAAGAAAAAAAACATTTGGTGAAAATTTAAAATTTCAATGCAACACTATTAATTTTCAAGAAAAAGATAAGTAGGTGCCTTTGTGACCACCCTAACCACAATCAAAACATGATTTTTTCAGATTTTAGATATAAGTAGAAGACTCATGTCCCGATGTGACATTTTTTAATTATTTCCAAGTAAATAATTTATTATGAATTTTTTATAAATTTTAAAAAATATAAAAACCCATATGTCTGACCACCATAACTTGGTCAAAATTTTATGAAATATATTTCTTTCTAATCCTATAGTATGTGAAGTATAGAATGTGATGCATGTTTTGGATTTCAAAAATGTGAGCTTGTTTGAAAGTTATAGATGTTTTTCAATCAACCTATCAAATAAGACTTTAGTCATACTTGAAGTAGAAAATGAATAATAATTATTTACTAAATTCAAAATAAGACATAATTTGTATTGGTGGAAAGATGACAATCTCTTTAACAAACCCTTTTTATTTCATATATATATATATATATAATTAATCAGCCACATGGCCATGTCCTAGCCAAACCCCTAAACAATCCCGAGGCAAATCCCAAGGTTTTAGTTTTTGTCAAAGGTAACAGATATCAGATAATTTAAGGTATCCATAAACAATGGATATCTAATATCTTTGTCAATATCGGATATCTAATTCCTAACAGTTTTAGATATTTGAAAATATCTGATATCTGTGACCTGAACTATTAATTCCAAACATTTATTAGTTAGTTTATTTTAATTATACATAAAATTGATAAATAATTTATTATTGTATAATATGTAATATATTATAATCAGTTATACTATGTATAATATTTATTTTATACTTATTTTATTTAATAGATAAATATTTATATATATTATTAATATATATATATATATATATATATATATATATATATATATATATATACANTTTTATTTAATAGATAAATATTTATATATATTATTAATATATATATATATATATATATATATATATATATATATATATGCATACATGCATACATATACATACATACATACATGTGTATATATGAGTGTATGTATGCATATATATATATACATAAATGTGTATATGTGTGTGTGTGTGCATATACATTTCAAAACTCAAAATTGATATCCAAAGTATAACAAGACACAATACCAAATACAATCTGAATTAAGAAACAACATCTCTAGTCTCATGAATATAACCATCTCCAAATAGTGATTTTGGTAATGTGAAAGAACCCAACTACAACAAAAGGATCTAAGAGAACCTCCAAACGTCTATAAACACTAAAGAATATTATCTATCACTAAGTGATTAATCCACATCATTTCCAATAACTCACACTGAACTATGATATAGAGTCGCACGTGGCATCATGATAAAATCATCCCCTAATATTAAGATCATCCAAGTCTTTACACATAAATGAAATTTCAATTGCACCATAGTAAGATTAAAATATCCAAGAAAAGAAGATAAATAATCACTATAAAAATATTCCACTAAAATATGTAACCAAGGAAACATGACATCATGATAAACATGCTCCAAGTCCAAATAACTAACCATCTAGGCACTCAATCATTCATCTTTTGATCTCAAATCAAACATATCAATGCACAAAGGATCGTAGACAAGGCCAACTATAAAATTCTACATGAAGACTGAATCAATCATGTAGTTATAGATATTCCACATCTGAGTCCAACTACAAGAAAATGGGTACCTAATCCACAATTTTCACAACTCAAAGGTCTACGCAATGAAACATGCAAACTCATCATCACATTAGTAACCTACAAATTGAGATATCAAAGAAGATGAACCTATAAACCACATGACTCAAGAAAAAATCAATGTCAAATATGATTTTCTAAATATATCCACAAAAGAGTAACCATAGTCAAGGACCCAAAAAGTATTTGAGATATAATAAAAAACTTTCCAACAAAACATTATACCATCATCAAAAAATCACATATACGATCATCTCATGTCAATACTCAAATGTACATGCATATATATGACACCATAATCATCACTCCCATTGTACGTATACTCAATTTGTACTATACCAAGATTACAAGTCTCTACACATGTCAATTGATGCAGGATAATCTTTGGTTTCATGGCAACATTGCATCAACCAAAAACATTTTCTTTCACTTTGTTTGTGTTTAGTCAGTTTCTATGTTTGTTGTGGCATTCCTCTAAGTTGGCTCATTTTCTGTTGTGGACCTCATGACATTTTATTGACATCATGGATGATCTGCATTTGGGTCCGCATCTTGATTTTTTCCTTCTTGGTGGAGATCGCTTTGATTTTGGCTCATACCTATTTTTTCTTCACATTTCACGGGCTGATGGAGCTTTTTGATCTTGCAATCCATTTTCTCGATGTGCAATCTTATCTATTTGGCTCATTGTGTGATGTTCCTATGCTCGTGGCTAACATATATTTGGGTGTGCACTTAATTTTGTGCCATTATGATGGATTTCTTCCTCATTTAGGTCCTGACCTATTTTTGTAATACATTTTGTTCACCTTGAGGAATGTGATTTGTCTGGTTGACTTGTGGCTTGTGAACATTGTATATATTGTGTCATTGGCACCTTAGTTAGGTAGATCTTAGTAGGATAACCTCTTGGAGGTTATGATCGAGGATGGATATAGATTTATGTTTGTAATCCAGGCATGTATGCCTTGAATGTAAGTTGGCATTTTTTTGGGTAATTACTTGTAAATTCTTGAATCTGTGATAATGCAAAGGCCAAGTTTGGCATGTTTCATGTTCATCATTGTTGTTATGGTTGATTGTTTCCAATGTGTTAACTCAGGCTGCATGGTTGGATAGATATCTATAAGTTCCCTTCATCCATGACTTCATCAAATGGTATCAGAGTGAGATTTTGTTCCTATGATAGTAATTTCATGTTCTTAAGCTTGTGAAGTCCTAATTGTGTTTGTTGTGGGATGGAAGAGTGTGGATCTAACCCGCAATGGAAGAGGAATTGTGCAAGTATGGATCAGGTAGGATTTTTTTTCTATTTTTAGACCTTGGAATGGGATATGGTCTTTAAGGCATCTTGTTGGTAAACAAATCACCAAACCAAGACAGGATTTAAGGGTGTTCAATAGATCACTACGTGAGGAAATTGAGACCTTGAAATCAGATCATTGAGATGAGGAAGTTGCACCGAGTTAAGGGAGATATGTTGCCTAGTAGGATGAATCCTAAAAGGATAGAGTATATGTTTAAAGACCTTAGAGATGAGATGAGGACTGAGATCTAATATGTGTTAATTGGTTTGCGGAAGAATCTGGGACCAAAGAATGAGTATGTGGAGGATACTGAAGAGATGAAGCTGTTGAGTTGGCACTTACTGATCAAGAAGTGGATCATATGGCCTATCAGAATGATGATTCAAAGGAGGAAAAGTGAAGAAAGGGTTTCAATAAAGAAGGAGGTCAAGCTTGAAGAGGTAAGAATACCCATGAATGTTTTGACATCAGGTATGAAATAATTTTTAGAGGACAAAGTTGATGTGGTTATGGATGATTTTAATTATCAGTCGATTGAATCTTGGTGCAGTCAAGGTTGGAGGATCCAATAAGGGACTTTCCAAACTTGCATCTAACAACAAAGACACACACTAGAAACTCAAAAACACAGAGATATAACAACTTATATCAATTCATATTCATTTCAAATTCAATTACATGCAACACGTCAGGTTGTAAGGCCTTCTCGGTTATGTCCAAATACAAAGATACAATTCAAGATCAACTACAAACCTTCTACAAAATGCATCTCATGATCCAAATTCTCAGATCTAATACTTCATTCTTCTCTCTAATATGATCCCGATCTAATGCCCTAAGCTAAGAACAAGATACAACTTAAATACAAAAAAAGGAATCATTAGGTCGGCCTACAAAAATAATCATTAGAGAAACCCCCGACCCAGATTTAGGTCCATACAATCCCCAATGAGAGATCCACCATAAATGTCACAATCAAAATTAAATGCAGAAGTTGGCCACCACCTCCAACTTCCAAATAAATAACTCGGGCAAAGGATGACCGAGCAACAGAGTGACTTGGGCAAAGAACACCCCGAAAAACAGGAAACAAACTCGGGTGTCAGAAGAGAAACCCAAGAAAAAGAAGATGAACAAGCATGCCCAAGCAACAAAACAAGCATGCCCAAGTGACAAAAATTCTCTGAGCAGCCTCCATACAAGCTAAAAAAATAAAAGCAACATCTTTTTGGTTGAGCAGGATTTCCAATGATGCTAGGATGCTCCTGCATCAGACACCCTAGGTAAAGAAGATGTTCTCATAAGGAAATTATGAACATCCTAACGGAATTAGAATAGGTATCCCATACTTGTTCTTAACCCATATCTAATTTTTCCTTTTATTCCATGTTGTCTTCATTTTTTCCATTGTCTCATCCAAAAAATTCATCAGTCCAAAAATTTTCTCATATCTCCTGCTTGCAACTAACAGCAGTTGACACTGATCATCCTTGATATCATCAGTGTTTTGATGAACCACATTCCCACCCGAATGGCCGATCAACTCACTATCATTGGCATCTCTCTATGTCACTAGTATCAACATTTTGTGCATCACCTTAGTCAAATATGTTATCTATTTCTTCATCTTTGTAAGTCCCTCAGAGATATCATTCTGTTTCCCCTTCAGATTTTCCTTCCCTTTATTCATTGGAACGGGTTTGCCAACTCCCTTCTCCTTGGGTTTATCACTATCATTCAAAAAATATTTGATAAATCCACATCTTTTAGTTCCTCCTCCCTGCAAAGGTATTAGTCTATGCGTGGTTTCACCCTATCTAACAACATAGGTATTTTCACGACCATCAAACACAACGTGTCTGTCATACTGCCAAGGTCTACCGAGCAACAGGTGACAAACATCCATAGGTAACACATCACATAATATCTCATCATAATAAGATCCAATCTTAATATTAACAAGGCATTTCTCCTCAATCCTTACCTTAGACACATCTTGTATCCAACTAACCTGATAAGGATTAGGATGTTTCCTCATTTCTAAATTCAACTTATTAACCATCTCCTCTGAAACAAAGTTCTCAAAACTACCACCATCAATTATTACATTACATACCTTATCCTTGCACTAACATTTGGTTCTGAACAGAGTCTTCTTTTGATTGGATTTTTGTGAGTGAAGCAAATTTCTCCTAAGCAAAAGATTCATATTTTCCACCTCAGGTTCATTCTCAGCAACCTCATTCACCACAGCATTTTGGTGATTACCAACCTTCTTATCTGCATGGGAACATTCATATGACCGATGTCCTTCTTCTCCACATTTGTAACAAGTACCTCTAAATACACCTCTACCTATTCTTCTCCTTGGTTCAACAAGTTTTGGTTCCTCCTCAGCTCTAGGTTTATCTTTTGTTGACTATTCTTTCTTTTCTTTCCCTCGGGAATTACCATAGTGTCTTCTCTTCAACTTATCTTCTACCTTCAGTGCATACTGATAAAAATCTTCTATAGAGTCAATCTTCAACACACCAATCTCATCTTGGATATTAAATTTTAGGCCATTAACATACCTCGCCACCTTTTCCTTTGAAATTTCTCTATGCCCAAACCAAGTTTTCAACTTGTAGAACTCTTCGGTATACTCTTCTACAGTCATCTCTTTTTGTTTTAGATTTTGTAATTTCTTAAACAACTCAAGTTCATAGTCAGTAGGAGTTAACTTAGCCTTTAGCTTTTCTACCATCAACCTCCACCGATTTATCTTCATCTCACCTTCTTCTTCTCGGTCCCTCTACAATTCTTTCCACCATAGAGCAGCATGTCCTTTCAACTTAGTCTATGCCAACTTTACTCTAAGAGGATCTTCAATGTCTTCCAGCTCAAAGTAGTCTTCCAATTCACTAACCCAATCAATCAGATCCTCAGGCCTCAATGTACCTGAGAAATTGACACCTCTATTCGATAACTTATACTCAACCGAGCTTCAGATCTCTGAAACTAACCATACCTACCTCCTCCAGATCTTGCCATCTGATCAATTTTGTCATCTCCACTAGATCTAACAGCTTCAAAGTCTTCAGCAGCTTCTTCATAACCATCATTCATTCTAGGACCTCTCTATAATCCAACATTTCTGATACCTTCTATGATTTCATTCTTCATTTTCTCCATCTCATATCTAAATATTTCTATTATCCTCACTTCCACCTCCTCGAAAAGATCTTTAATCACTCTAGAGTCCAATATTCTTGGAGGCATCTCTCCATGTTTTCAAAAACCCTAAGCTCCACAAGAAATGAACCAGATCAACCTTTGCTCTGATACCACTTTGTGTAGTCAAGGTTGGAGGATCCAATAAAGGAATGTCTAAACTTCCATCCAACAACAAAGACATGCAGCGGAAACTCAACAACACAGAGATATAACAACTTGTATCAATTCATATTCATTTCAGATTCAATTACATGCAACATGTCAGACTATAAGGCCTTCCTAGCTACGGCCAAATATAAAGATACAATTCAAGATCAACTACAGACCTTCTACAAAATGTAGATCATGATCTAGATTCTCATATCTAACACTTTAATCTGCTCTCTAATATGATCCCAATTTGATGCCCTAAGCTAAGAATAAGATACAACTTAAATACAAAAAAGGAAACCATTATGTTGGCCTACAAAAAAAATCATTGGAGAATCCCCCGACCCAGATTTAGGTCCATACAATCGCCAATGAGAGATCCACCATAAATGTCACAATCAAAATTAAATGTAGAAGTCCACCACCACCTCCAACTTCCAAATAAACAACTCAGGCAAAGGATGACCGGGCAACAAAGTAACTCAAGAAAGGAACACCTCGAACAACAGGAAATAAACCCGAGCGTCAAAAGAGAAACCCCAGCAATATAAAATGAACAAGCATGCCTGAGCGACAGACCCGAGCAACAAAACAAGCATGCTTGAGCGACATAAACTCTTTGAGTAGCCTCCAAACAAGATAAATAAATAAAATCAACATCTTTTTGGTTGGGCAGGATTGCCAAGGATATTATGATGCTCTTGCATCAAATCTAATGAACAAGTTGAATATAATTGTGGTTGAGGTTGAGAATGAGATTCATTTGGTTGAATCTAGTGAACTAGTTGGACAAATTGAAGAGTGTATTATTGTTGAGGTTAATGATGAGGGTATTAATGTTTATGAAATTATTGTTGATCCATTTAAGAAGGTTTGGAGTGGATTTTTCATTTGTGATAATGATCAAGATGGAGAATTGTAGAATGGGATGTTTTAGTTAGATGTTTCCATATTGTAGAGATCATGTAGACGGTGTGAGAGATTAAAAAAAAAGTATTTCATGAATGATGTTGGTACTAATCAGGTTATTTTTGTGAAATGATTTTTTGTTGCATTTTTCCCAATGCAGGTATGGAAAAGGAAGTAGTATTCCTTTGGTAGAGATAAATATTTAAGCAAGAGGATTGGCATACCAAGGGTAAAGATGAAGGCAAAATTGAAGATAGAGGTGATGATAATGAAGGCAGAAGTATGGATGAGGGTTAAGGATGGGGGAGTGAGTAAACTGAATGACATAATTATTTTTGATAGACTAATAGCAAAGAGTTCTCAGATGATTTGATGAGGATGGTGAATGATAGAATTTATCAAGACAGATTGAGAAGGAGAATGCAAATTTTATACAAAATTTTGATGTTGATCAATTTGATTTTTTCAGCGGGCTTGTCATCTTGTTTATATTATTGATCATAAGGATAGGGAAGTTGAAGGTCAATATGAATCCTAGTGGTGATCACTTGTGGATTTATTCTTGCTACATCAAAGTGAGAGGATCATTTTTAATTAACCCCGTGTTTCTCATGCAGGAGCATCTTGCATTTCATGGCAATCTTGTACCAACCAAAAATATTTCCTTTTATTTTATTCCCAATTTTTTTATGTTTAGTCAGTGTCTATGTTTGTTATGGATTTCCTCTAAGTTGGCTCATTTTCTATCACAGACCTTGTAGCATGTTCTTCATATCATGGTTGATCTTTGTTTAGGTTTGCACCTTGATCCATTCCTTCTTGGTGGATATCTCTATGATTTTCACCTGGACCTAATTGTTCTTCACATTTCATGGCTTAATGGAGCTTTCTAATCTTGCGATCCATTTTCCTAATGTGCGATCTGTTGGTTTCTTTTTATGTTGTAATAGAAACAACAACAACCTCTCCCCTTATGGTTGTTTTTATAGAGGAGCCACCTCCAAACATATGCTCATGCAAGAAAAGGACCAACTAACAAGCACTCTCTTAATACTTCTACACTTTAGGCCATGCTACACCAAGGGGGGATACCCTGCAATACCTTCTGATATGTCTTTAAAGGCACTATCAAGCAGTAATCTCATAATGACTCAACATGACCGGGAGATACTAGGTGATTGGCTAATTACCCATTGAACATCAACCATAAGATGGAGTGTGAGATAGAAAATTATTACAAACTGATACAAAGTAGAATTAATGGATTTTAAAATGTTTTCTTATAGGAACATACAGCCAATTATGCAACTAGATATGCAATAAAACAAAACTTATCAGCTTCAGATCAATGCTTTATCCATTGGGCTATATTATGACTCAAATACAGTATGTTAAAATTAATGTTCACCAAAGACTTCAAATCATAATACAATCATCCCAAAACCCCTACTACTAATAGAATCCTTACAATGTGTCAGATGAATCTATGCATAAATCAGAGCCTAATTTAATCTGATCCTGGATCAAAACTCTCAAATAAGTACATAAACACAAATAAAACTATGCTAATGAAATGGAAAATCCATAACTCATATAACACATAACATAGGAGAGATTGCAATCTGGATCTTTGTATTAAATTTAGAAAATATTATTTCAATATACAAAAGGCACTCAGCAATAACCTCTACAATAACCTGCAAAAGATCTCTAAACTTTATTTCTGACTTCTTACACTATCTAGTACAAATTATGCTATTATTCCCCTCTTGACTGAAAACCTTTACAATATCCTTTTCAAATAAATTTTCCATCCCTTTTCCAATGATCTTGGGAATCCTTTTATAGATTAGGATTACAACAAGCTTCGGATCAATTGGAATAAGGAAAAAATTAATGACTCACTAAAAGGACAAAAAAGCTAATGGATATTCAACACATTTTTTCTTCTGACTACTTTGTACTTGCAACTGCTTCAAAGTTGCTCGGTGTGAGCCATCTATTGTGTACTTGTCTTTCCAAGAAGTGTACACCTCATCATTTGGCCAGTTGAAGTTGAGGACCTCATCTTTTCTGATGTTAATCTCCTTTCGGGTGGTATATGCCTTCTCCATCTCATTTGACCAAAATGCAAAAAATGCTCTAGCCTTGCCAACTATCTCAACTATTTGAACAAATAGCAATGTACTTTCCAGGGTTATTATGCTATTGGTCCTTGTTGTCAGAGCTTCATTCATCTACCAATGCCATAGCACCTCATCTTTGATATTTCCATTTTTCTTGATGAGATGTGGGAACATCTCATAATGGTCCTTTGAATTTTCATTTTTCAGGTCGATTACCTTTCTAATGGTGATGCTCCTCCTTATGTCTATGTCCATGAGCAGTTTGACGCATTTATGAGTGCCAGACAAGATTATGTCAATATCATTTTCCTTCTTGCAGATGGTGTGGAAGAATTTCAACTCTCCTCCCTTTCCTTTCCACTTATTTACAAACTGGTCTAATTGGTCCTTGTCTGCATTGTACTCATCCATCATGCTAACAATTTTCTTACCTTGTGCATATATGGCAGTAGGCACCAATTCATGTGTACAATGCATTAGGGTGCTATGTATCTTATCTACATATTTTTACTTCACCCATGCCTCTGCTTCTCTAAAGGCTGCAGATTTCCCAACCCACTCTTTCTTTTTCCTTTCAAGCTCTGCTCTCTCATCAATTAGTCTGGCCTTTTCTTTCTCAACCTCCTCTAATGTAGTAAAATTTGATGGTGTAGGGGAAGGGGGATAAGTGATAATGGGACTTGATGAGGATGGTTGGTGAGGGTCATGTGTAATCCTCTTTTGAGGCACAACCTGACTTGTTTGCCTTCCCTCTAGGAATTAAATCATGTCATCCTTTTGCATGTTTTTTACCCTCTCATCATTGTAAGCTTTCAGAACAACTTCATACTTTTGGTTTAAGCTCTTGAAAGCATCTTCTTTCTTCACAGCTATTTTCAAACTTAATTTAGAAGTTTGGAAAGTAAGGTTATCTACTTCTACCCCTGAATTATTTGATACACTTTTGATTATGAGGTTGCCTGCACTCTTAGCCTTATCATCTTCATTTATTCTCCTTTTATCTTTCCTCTTCAAGGACAATATTTCTAGTGTTGCATGATCCTCACTGAACTAGGCACCAATTGATGTCCCACCAGTGTGCAATGGTTTGGCTTCCTTCCTCACAACATCAAATACAATAGCATCGGCCAAATCCCACTAGGGTAAGATAAGGAATCCTTTCTTCTTAACCAACTCCTTGCCCTCTTCAGGGGTTATCTTGTCAAATTTGACCATTAATTCTTGCTTGACCTCCTTTTCAATGTCTTCCTTGCTATGGTTTGGATGAGCTTCTTGAAACTTGTGACATTTATCCTTGAACTCATAAATATGGGCTCTCCATAGGAATTGAATAAAGGCTCTAGCCTTAACAAAATTATTATCAGACAAAAATTCTTCACCAGCATGTTTGGTTACAGGGTCCAACTCCTTTCCTGCAAACTCTACTACTATAAGATCTAGAGATGTATGCCTGGGTGCCTCTGGCACTCCTTCTTGTAGCTCTTGGGCTTTCATAAAAACCTGCCATGTATTTCCCATTTTGACCATTGTTCTGCAATAGCTTGGTCATCCATTTGTAGAGGGGAATGAGAAGGGGAGTATACCTCACTTGCTTGTTATTTTCCCTCCATCTTCTGCCTCTTTGGAGATGGCATTGTCTGAGTACTAGTATATGCTGGTCTCTTTCCTTTTTTATCATAAATTTTATCAATCTTGGGCATAATTATATTGTACCTTCTTCTTTTATAGACCACATAATTCCCAGGTGGGACTACCCTTCCCTGTGAAATTCTGCTCAAAATAGCCTTAGCTTTTTCTGGCTCAGTCTCCATTACTTTGTTCTTCTTCTGGTTAAGAGTCTGCATTATGTCTTCAAACATTGTCATCAGAGACTCAATCTTCTTGGGCCAGGGCGAAAATACCCTTAAAGGATCATAGGATATATCAAAACTATGAACAAAATCCAAAGACTTCTTATACACCAGCCACTTTTCTTTCCTGACTTCTTGGTCATTCAGATCAAACACATTCCTTATGATGTCCTCTGGAAAGTTGACTTGGTGATCAAGTGCCAGGCACTTGGTCCTCATCCTGAACATATTCATAATAAAACCTTCATTTTGTCTGCACATCTTGACACAGATGTTGCTACATGGTATGGCTCAAAATACTTGTCAAAATATGTCCATCCTCCCTTTGTAATAATGAAGTGATAGGCTCTAGTGAGGGTAGGGAGAATACTTCCCTTCATCTTGCCTATCAAGGATTCTTCTTGCAATCCACCCATTTGCCTCAGAATTTCTGCTATCCCAATCTTGAATGGCACTCTGTAAGGCAGAACATTTGGGTTTCCCCTGAATCCATAAACTATGATGACTGTAGAGATAGGGTACAGGATGAGATCTCCCCAATTGTGAACAATTTTTAATTCTGGGGCATACTCCGTAGGTCTTAATAGTTTCATCATGTCTGTGTGGATTCTAGGGTTTTGCTTACATAACAGGGATTTAAGCCTAGCAGCAAAAACTCTATCAAAATTTACATAGCTAGCTTCTTTTCTATCCCAAGATAAATCAGCACTCCATAGTTGGACAGGCCAATCCTCATCATCCTGGAACTTAGGTAGGTCCATTTCTTCTTCAAAGAAATCAGCACTATTGAACAAAATCATGTGCATCATTAGAGAATACCACCCCATCGGCTTGAGTATATTTTTATCTTTGATGCCTATTAGACCCTCATGCATCATCTCAGCAATGTAAGAAGAATAATCAAAAACTATTGATAGGTAGGGATGCAAAATATGAACAACCATAAGCATTATGTGAATAGGCATTGTTGCTTCTTCATCTTCTCCTAACACAAGGCACATAGCACTATACATTTTTCTAGCCTTACTATTGAAATAGTCTAGTTTGAATGGCTCTAGTGTGTTTGGGCCCGCAATAATCAAACCCCCTATCTTATTGAAGTCTCCTTTCAAAGCCTCATTCCTGTAGTACTCCTTCTGAGTCTGGTAGACTTGTTTAAAATAGTTGAAGTCAATGTCATCCATTTGAATGGATAGGTCACTTAATTTGAATATCCTTCTGATTTCATCAGCTGTGACAGTCAAAATCACATTTCCCTCTGTGTCTCTTAAAACCCTGAATACCCTATCATATGTATTTGCTATGAAAGTAAACAGGTTTGTTTCCATAAATACCCCGGGCACTATCAATTTCCCCACATCTAGATCCCATATGGTTCAATCTGGGGAGGGAGCATTCCTCTGACTATAAGCAGTTTTAAACAAATTCAAACCATTTATGCTAGTCCTGGCATCTTTTACCCATCTACCTGTATCATACAAACCCTCCCTGACTCTAAAATGGGGATGTGCTAGAACTATTTTCTTAGCCTGGGTAGCATCACCTGTGGACCCACTCAACTTTTGTAGAAGGTCATCTTTCATATTTCTATCTTGATATTCTACATTTCCAGAGAATTCAATCCTAGGGGCCATTTTCTAAAACTAGGGGTTTTTATGAGACTGATATTCAAATTTAAACAAGAATTTTGAGACCTTTTCGAATTACAAATTTCATTGAAAGCATGAACTTCTGTTGTAACACAAGAGACTTACCCATTCTGCAATTTGTCACAAAGAGTTGAATCTCACTGCAATTCTGATCTTTGCCTGAATGATTTCAATGAATTATGGCAGCTTCAATTTTAAGCAATGAATTATATTGCCTCAATCAAATCAGTCTATCACATTGAATTGAACTAAAGTGGCCACACATTCTGCAATCAATTTCCCTGGTTCAAACTTTGCGGCTTAATGACTCACTGACGATCACTTTTAATAATTTTGAATCTGGACTATAGATCTCCAACAGCATCTCCTTCATCTGATGGCTCTCATATTTTTCCTAGAAGAAACTATTCATTTGGGACACATGTCAGCACAACTTGATCTCTTAAATGCTAGATCTCATTCAGTTTCCTTTTAAGCAATCAAGTCAACCGTCAGATTCATCTTAACTTGGCTGTAAGTTATTTTACCTTTAGTTTAATGACTGCGGCTACAACGTCATCCACTTGGACATGTGTCAACATAGCTTAATGGCTTAGTCACTAGATCTCATGCACCTTTCCTTTAAGCCATTAAGCGAGCCTTCCGATCTTTTCAAACTTGCATCTTACTTAACATCATGTCTGCGATGTACAGGACCCACTTCCTTTGTCACGCATCACCAAGACTTAATCGCTTATCCATTAGATGTTGATCACTTTTCCTTTAAGTGATTAAGTCGACCGTCGGATATTTCTTTACATGCTCTGTCTTTATTTTTTCCTTTACAACCTTAGCCGAACCCACTAGGACATGTGGCGTCACGTCTTAATCGCTTAAGTGATAGATTTTGTGCACCTTGTCTTTAAGTGATTAAGTCAGCCCGTTAGATCTTCAACAATTTGTTCACCTTTTAATTTGTGGTCAGCATTACCTTTAGTGGAATACACGTCACCATCTGAACACGTGTTATCACCGCTTAATGGCTTAGACGCTAGATCTTGCGCATCTTTCCCTTAAGCCATTAAGTCATCCATTGGATCAAAATAGAACTGTTAGCACAATAATTAACATCTGTTTAAAATACCCAGGCCCACCAAGTGCCACATGTCAACACCGCTTAATCGCTTAACTGATAGATCTTACGCATCTTTTCCATAAGCGATTAATCCCATTGTTAGATCAGTCCTTTATTTAATCTCCATCACATTGTGCTTGAACAAGGCCCATGTCACTCCAAAGACATGCATCGCTCAGACTTAATCACTTAAAGGGTAGATCTTGATCATGTTGGGATCAAGTGATTAAGTCTACCATCTAATGAAAATACATCTGCCCACTGTTTAACTGAGATCCTTTCTGACCATCGGACCCACAAAAGATACGCATCAACATGGCTTAATGGCTTAAACGGTAGATTTAGAGCACTTCGGGAATAAGCCATTAAGCGGGTTGCTAGATCAAAATACACTTGCTCGACAGATAATGGATTTAATTAAAACACTTGCGGACTTTGGACTTAGGGAATAATACATGACCATGGTGTTAGGATACCGACAACTTAATAAACATGAACATTTTAAAAGGAACCCATTCGAGACATGACCTTAAGTAATAAAAAGTAACATGAAATTAGAAACCTTTTCAATACTTAGGGTTTTAGGACCAAAATTTATACTATGAAACATAAAACAAGGGTTTTTTCAAGTATTCTTCACAAGACCCTTTGCAAAAATAGACTAGGGACTTATTATTGGAAAAATAATTGAATAGACCTAACAGTGGCTCTTTCTGGGGATGAATACCTCTTGTAGCTATTACAAGAATTCAGAATCTCGGGGAAGCAAACCAACCTACTGGAATACAAAACTACTTACACAGCAAAAAAGAAAACTAGACTAAGACATAAGGAAACACACTTGCAGAAACACACTATGTATACAAACCTAATGTTCATGGATAATTAGACTTCATGAGAAGTATAAATTCAAGAACTGTCCATGAACTGGCAGTTCTAAAATATTTCTAGTAAGCTCTTTCAATACATATGAATTTTTCCCATACCTTTCATGGACAATATAAAGTCCCAACCAAATTGGTTCAAATTTCCCATGCTTTCCTTTAACTTCCAACCTGGCATTCCACATGAGAACATAATCTCCCACATCAAAATGTCTTGAGACTGCCTTCTTGTGATACAAGTTCTTCACCTGCAATTGAAGTTTTGCATTCTACACCGAAGCTTCCCTCCTGGACTCATCTAACTCCACCAGGTCATCAATTCTCAATTGCATGTCAGTATCAATATCATCATCATAAGTCTGAACAAACTTGT
This sequence comes from Thuja plicata, assembly GCA_018584345.1. Taxonomy (NCBI): domain Eukaryota; kingdom Viridiplantae; phylum Streptophyta; class Pinopsida; order Cupressales; family Cupressaceae; genus Thuja; species Thuja plicata. The sequence goes on from MU226943.1 coordinate 370,878, forward strand.
ACATCTACATCAAATTTTTTTGGGGAAATCATGCTTGGATTCCATAAACTAGATCAAAAGGTGCACATCCAATAGTCTTTTTTGATGTCACCCTGTCTTCCCATACAGCCAATGTTAACTTTGAATCCCAGGCCTTCTTGTTTGTATTCAAAACTCTTTTAATAATCTTGAGGAGGCTCTTATTTGTGGATTCATCTTGGACATTCCCTTGTGGATGATAGGGTGTAGAGTAAGAGGTCTGAATACCATATTCAGCACAAAAATTGACATATTCCTCAGATTTAAAACACATGGCATTATCTGAGATTATCTTCTCCATGCACCCAAATCTAGTAATTATGTTCTTTAGTATAAAATCAATTACTACTTTACTTGTATCTCTCTGAGTGGGAGTTTCTTCCACCCACTTAGTAAAGTAGTTTGTAGCTACAATGATCCATGAATGTCCTCCACTGGACTTTGTAGCTATCTCTCCTATAAAATCAATACCCCACTGTTGAAAAGGGGCTTGAACTTCTACTGGTGTGAGGGGCACATTACCTAAGAATTTTAGCTTACCAGAGAAATGTTGGCAAGCATCACATCTTTTAACCAATTGATAAGCATCTTTAAAAATAGTTGGCCACCAGAACCCTACTCTCAAAATCTTATGTGCAGTAGTCTTGGCCATGTAATGGCCACCACACACTCCATTATTCATCTCTTGCAGGATCATGTTTGCTTGTTCTCTATCAGCACATTTCAATAAAATTCCTTCAGGGCTCCTCCACCACAATTCATCTCTAATCAGGGCAAAATGGATTGCTTTCAATTTTAATTTTATTTTCTTATTCTCATCCATGCCCTGTGGACAATTCATCCTTTGCAAATAATAAATAATGTTAGTGTACCAGTCACAATGGTCAAGGTTAAAAATGAAAGGTCTTTGTTCTTCTTCTAGGGTATTAATGTGATTAGCATCTAAGTTAGCACTAACCATCAGTTTGGCTAAACCCATCCCTCTAACCAATTTTGTGATTTGGATTTCTATATTGAACTTTTGAATCCTATTTATCCATCTGCGTCTCTTTCCTGACACCTCTTGTTGAGAAAATATGTCCTTAACTACTTCTGAAATATTATAAGCCACTACAATAGCACCTATCAGGTAACATTTAAAAGCTTTCACAACTTTTACTAATGCATAGGCATGTTTCTCAGTTATATCATACTTGAGCTCTGCAGCCTATAATGATTTACTAAATAAGGCAATAGGCTGCTCAAACCCTTCTTCATTCTTCTGTAACAAGACAGTAGCAATAGTGTGACAAGATGCAAATGAGAAAATATTCATGGGCTTTGAATAATCATGAGTTCTCAAGACATGGGCATCCTTAATAGCTTGCTTAATCTCTTGAAAATACTTGGTGGCCTCCCCATCCCATTCCATTTTATCATCCTTCTTTAACATCTTTGAAATTGGTCTACTTTTCTCAGCAAAGTTAGTGACAAATCTTCTGAGAAAATTTACCTCTCTAAAGAATGACTGAATTCCCTTGACATTTCTTGGGATGGGCACTCTGTCAATATTAGCTACCCTTTCTGGGTCAATTCTAACCCCTTCTTTTGAAACAATGTCACCCAATAACTTACCTTTTGTCACCCCAAAGATGCATTTCTTTGGATTGAGAGAAATCCCAAATTCTAAGGCTCTTTCAAAAAAAATCCCAAATGCTCACAATGTTGCTCTTCCTTCTTTGAATGGGTTGTGAGATCATCCTGATAGACCTCAAGAAATTTTTGCAGGAAGTCTAAAAATGCAACATCCATGGCCCTCTAAAAATTAGCCCCAACATTCATCAAAACAAAATGCAACCTCACATACACATATGTTCCCCATGGCATGGTGAAAGCAATCTTAAACTGCTCTAATTCTTTGACCATAATCTGGTTATACCCAGAGAATCCATCCATCATGGACATAAGTTCACATCCAGTGACTCTCTGCAGCATATTTTCCATGTTGGGAAGAGCATAGTTATCCTTCAAGGAAGATATGTTCAAATTTATGAAATCCACACACAGCCTGATATCCCCATTCTTATTTCTAATAGGGAACAGATTAGAAACCCAGGAAGAATGCCTAATGGGCTTTGATTATCCCAGCATCTTTCATCTTTTTCAATTCATGTTCCATCTTAGGCCTAAGGGTGGGATTTATGGGTCTCTACTTTTTCCTAAAGGGCTTGGCATCTTCTTTCAATGGAATTTCATGTTGAAACAATTCCTCATTATACGCCTTTAGGTCATCATATGTCCAAGCAAAGACCTTTTTGTATTTCCTTAAAAGATCAGTCAGATCCTTCTTCACCTTGGGTGACATTTTCTTACCAATAAATAAATTCTTAGGAACTTCTTCTGTTCCCATATTAACTTCCTCCAAATCTACAAATCTATTTACACATGTGACAGAGTATGGTCTGTCCTTACTTTCAAAGGCCCTCTCCAAAACGACTAGTCCTTTTGGGAATTTTTTTGACTTTAGATGCAATATTTCCTTTCCCAAGATAGTATCCTTTCCATCAAATTTTTTCACATACTTTGTGAAATCTATCTCTTTATTATCAAGACCTGCCTCACAATACAAAAATCTAAGAATATCTACATCATCATCAAACACTTGCCAGCTATCCACATTGTCAAGTATTGAAGGCCTAGTTTGAACTTCTATCTCAGAAATTCTAGCAAAGGTAATGTCTTATGGCCTTAGAGAAATGTTAGCTAGTAGATCTGCCATTCTGTTTTGGCTTCTATCCATCCAGTCAATATAGAATGCATCAAAACTTTCTATCTCATCCCATACTGCATTTTGGTACTATTTCAATCTATGGTTCTTTGATGCATATTAAGATCTGATCTGAGATACCACTAGCTCAGAGTCTCCAATAATTCTGATGCATTTGATTCCATGTCTTGCAACTAATCTCAGACCTATCAAAAGAGACTCATATTCTGCTACATTATTTGTACAATTAAACAGCAGAGAAAATGAAAATTTGAGGGTTTTTCCAGAGGGAGATATCAACAAAACTCCAGCACCAGCCCCCTCCTTAGAACTGGCACCATCAAAATAAATTATCCATAAATTGGATTGTTCAAATAAGTTACTTACATCTTCTAACAACAATGCAGGTTGTGATCCTTTTACAGCTTGACTTTCCTGCACTTGAAACGACCCCATTTTAGTATCCAAGAAATAATTCATGTTATTATCATCTTGTTCCTCAATCATATGAGGAGTTCTAGTTTCCCTTGATACTTTGATGTTTTAACCATTTATGTTGAAAGTGGAAAATGATAAATCACATTGAATGGTTCCCCCCATAGATGCACTCCATTTTATTGACAATAACATTCCATATTGGGGGGAATGTCTACAACCAATACACTCATAGTCGGCATTTTATCAGGGAAAGCTACCAATTTGTAAGGAAAATCCTTAATAGTACCTATGACAGGCACCTCTATGGAATCCATAGCTTGGCATCTCCCATGTGGGGTGTCTACCATTAGTCCCATAGACCTCATGACTTCTACAGGTATAACAGTTTTGGATGCCCCAAAGTCAATCATGCAGTTTTTTAACATTTTTCCATTTATTAACAATGTTAGGAAAAAAGGATGGACGGTTTTTGCAATAGTGCTAACAATATTAGTATCCAAATAAGTTTGGGGAATATTTGATACAAGTTCATCAGATTCCTTTGATGATTTATCCTTAGTGTCTGACATGACTTTCTTGTTATGTTTTGTTCCCATAGTTTTGGTAGAGCTAACACTCTTCACCCATGTCAGAGCCTTCTCCTTATGCTCTCCTATCCTCATCATTTCTAATAGAGGCACTTTAAAAGTTATCTGAGACAAAATTTGTCCCATATCCATAGGGGTGTAATTCATATCATAAATGTTTGATTTTGGTTTGTGCAATCCACATCTTCTTCTTGAGTAGCCAGTTTAACTTCATTTCCCCTATGTGGTTTGTCCTCCTTTTTGGGATGAGGTACAGAACTCTCTGGTGTCTTCATCTTTTCTTTATACATGTTTGGGCCAGTAGGTTTGTTTCCCTTCTTAATCAAAATCTTATTAGTACCCTCAGCCTGTTTCTCCTTTTCATGTGGCCTCTTGGTTCTATTTGGGGTATCTTTGATGAAGATACCAGCAGGCTTGCCATCTGCATTTCCAACTACTCTGTTTCTTAAAACATAGTTACCCCTTGCTTGTGCAGTCATATTAGTTGTGATCTTAGCTATCTCTTCATCAAATGGCCTTCTCAAAATAGGGGTCTCATCACATCCTTCATCATTGCATCTCATATTATAAATTTCCCAATCCTGTATATCAGAATCATCAAGCTGATAATATGTATCTTCATTAAACAGTGAGGAATTCATACCATAACCACTATCATCATATTCTTCCTCTTCTTAATTTTCCTCAGTGGCAAAAACTCTGGCAGCAATAACACAATATTCAGGGTTGTGTGGAGACTGACAAGCTATACACCAGGGGTTTTCACTGCACATATTTACAGAGGTCTTGTACAGGGGGTCAAGATTTTTTTCATCAGACTTATCCTTGTTTGGTGGGATGATAGGTTTCCCATCTTTCCACTGAGTAGTATAAGGATAGTTTTGCATCCTAAGCTATTTGTTGTAATTTCCATAGGAAGGCTTATCATTATTTGGAACCCTATTATGGCTACTCTCTCTGGGCTTAAAATTTTTCAAAGCATTCAGAATCAATTTAAGGTTATCATCCTCCTTAGGTTTTGAACTCAGGGGCTTATCTGACTCTTTTTTATTATACCTAGTGGGTTTCCAATCTTCTCTCCTACCTACTTTCCCAGAAACTCTTCTATTTGTCTCAATATTGACTACTACCTTATATGCCTCCCTGATATTCCTAGGGTTCTTATCTCTTAACAAATATCCCATTTTTGCATTAAAATCATTAAGATAGGTAGCGAGACATACCTTGTCATCTAATCTCATTACTTGTAGCAACTTGTGCATTGCCCTCTGGAATCGGATATTGAATTACACCACTTCTTCATTAGGGTTCTTTATATTGCTGAACTCGTTCAGCATGAACCCTTCATTAGTTGTGTCCCCATATTGGTCCCTGAAACATTCTTTCATCTCATCCATGGATCCAATGCACTCATGGGGCAATCCTCTAAACCAGTCCCTTGCATCCTCAGTTGGTGATTGCACAAATAATTTCATCATAACATCATCATATGCAATTTCATAGTCATCAACCATATCCATAAAATTCTTTAGATGTTCTTCACATGTTATTACATTATTCCCAGCAAATTTAGGAAGTTTATCCCTAATCTTCTTAGGAATTTCATTGGGATAACCAGGGATGCCAAGGAAAATAAATTGTTTGTACCTTTCGGTATAGAAAGGATTTTTTTTGAGACAAAGTGTTACCTTGAACATTTGAAGTAGTAGCACTTCCAAAATCAACAAGTGGTGGTATGTTCTTTTCCAAGTTCAGAGACAATTTAGGACTAGGACCAGCCAGATGAGGACCAGAGGCTTGCCTAAGGAATGTGATTTTCCTTTTCATTTCAAGGCAAGAGGATTCCAACTCAACCTTCTCTAATTCCTTGTCTATTATTTCCCTCTCCCTTTTAGCTCTCTCCAATTCAGTATCCAGCTTGAGCAGGGGATCCACCATACTTCCTTTGTTCACTGGCTCCTTTATTTCAATGGCTGCTAGCTTTTGTTTACCTTTGTCCTTGGGCTTTGGTACATCATACAACTATTGAACAACATGTTCATATTCCAGTTTCTCAGGTATAACAACAGCATTCATTGCTTCCAAATTTCTAAGTTGCCTTTTCAACTGGTCAGATTGAATCTGAGAATGTCTGATTCTTTCTTCCTTTTCTCTCTCTCTCTTTTGTCTCAAGGCAATTTGTTCTCGGATATTTCTTTCTAACTCACCCACCTCTTTAAAAATCTCTTCAGAATCCATAAGAGTTACATCAGATTTTGAGTTTTCTTTCATGATGGTTCTCTCCCTTCTGTGTTGATGGGCATGTGGTCTCTCAGATGAGGGAGAGCTCGGATCACTTGGAGAATTCATATTCTCTTCACCTCGGCTCTTAGATCTAGACCTTATCTCATGTCCTTGAGACTTACCATGAACCATATTTCTAGTATATCTAGGGACATCATCGACCCTTTCACTCTGAGAGTAATACTCCCCATAGATTCCCAATCCAGGTTGTGCTTCATGCTCAACTTCTACATTTTCTTCTTCACGATTACGGGAAATGGGAGTATCCATTCTTATATTCCTTCTCTGCCTCCAGGTTTGCGGGGTAACTCCAGCAGCATTCTTGTTCACTGATTTCCCAACTCTAGAAGCGGATGGAATCTCACCTTCCAATTCATTCTTAGGCCGACTGTTCATTTTGGACCTGGTATTTTTGTAATTCATAGTAAGACAATAGTGTATCAAATAATAATAACTCAGCACTAATGTAGAGATTTCTTCGAGTCTCCACCCAACAAAAGAAAAAGTCAGGAAAATACACAATAACTTTGAGTAACAAATTTTTGTTATGGAAAGTTTTCACGGGTCACAAATATCAATACATTCTAAGCACTTATCCTAATATATTCTCATAAGTAATACAATTCACTGGGATATGCAAAGACACAACTTTGTAGTACAATGGTCAACCAACTGGTAATGACAAGTAAGTAGGCCAAGAGTCTAGCTTAAATTGAGAAACCTTACTCACTTATTGCAAATGAAGCACGAAAGTCACCATTTTGTTGGTTTCTTTTTATGTTGTAATAGAAACAACAACAACCTCTCCCCTTATGACTGTTTTTATAGAGGAGCCACCTCCAAATATATGCTCATGTAAGAAAAGGACCGACTAATAAGCACTCTCTTAATACTTCTATATATTAGGTCCTGCTACACCAAGGGGGGATACCCTGCAATACCTTCTGATATGTCTTTAAAGGCACTATCAAGCAGTAATCTCATAATGACTCAACATGATTGGGAGATACTAGGTGATTGGCTAATTACACATTGAACATCAACCATGAGATCGAGTGTAAGATAGAAAATTATTACAAACTGATACAAAAGTAGAATTAATAGATTTTAAAATGTTTTCTTATAGGAACATACAGCCAATTATGCAACTAGATATGCAGTAAAACAAAACTTATCAGCTTCAAATCAGTGCTTTATCCATTGGGCTATATTCTGACTCAGATACAGTATGCTGAAATTAATGTTCACCAAAGACTTCAAATCATAATACAATCATCCCAAAACCCCTACTACTAATAGAATCCTTGCAATGTCTCAGATGAATCTATGCATAAATCAGAGCCTAATTTAATCTGACCCTGGATCAGAACTCTCAAATAAGTACATAAACACAGATAAAACTATGCTAATGAATTGGAAAATCTATAACTCATATGACACATAACATAGGAGAGATTGGAATTTGGATCTTTGTATTAAATTTAGAAAATCTTATTTCAGTATACAAAACGCACTCATAAATAACCTCTACAATAACCTACAAAAGATCTCTCAACTTTATTTCTGACTTCTTACACTATCTAGTACAAATTATGCTATTATTCCCCTCTTCACTAAAAACCTTTACAATATGTTTTTCAAATAAATTTTCCAACCCTTTCCAATGATCTTGGGAATCCTTTTATAGATTAGGATTGCATCAAGCTTCGGACCAATTGGAATAAGGACAAAATTGATGACTCACTAAAAGGAAAAAATAGCTAATGGAGTGATAACCACTCTTGTTACAATAGATATTCAACACATTTTGTCTTCTGACCGATTTTTACTTGCAACTTCTTCAAAGTTACTCGGTGTGAGCCATCTGGAATGTGTTGTCTCTGATGTTGGTGATGTATGATCTTTACCTTCAACTGTATCAACCAACTTCTTGGGCTTCTTCGTCCACTTGCATGTTGTCACCTTCACCTGGATCAACTATTGTGTACTTGTCTTTCCAAGAAATGTACACCTCATCATTTGGCCAATTGAACTTGAGAACCTCATCTTTTTTGATGTTAATCTCCTTCTAGGTGGTATATGCCTTCTCTATCTCATCTGACTAGAATGCAGAAAATGCTCTAGGCTTGCCAACTATCTCAACTGTTTGAACAAACAACAATGTGCTTTCCAAGGTTATTATGCTATTGGTCCTTGTTGCCAAAGCTTCATTCATATGTCGATGCCATAGAACCTCATCTTTGATATTTTCATTTTTCTTGAAGAGATTTGGGAACATCTCATAACGGTCCTTTGAATATTCCTTTTTCAAGGCCATTACCTTTCTAATGATGATGCTCCTCCATATGTCTATGTCCATGAGCAGTTTGACACATTTATGAGTGCCAGTCAAGATTATGTCAATATAATTTTCCTTCGTGCAGGTGGTGTGGAAGAATTTCAACTCTCCTCCCTTTCCTTTCCACTTATTTACCAGCTGCTCTAATTGGTCCTTGTCTGCATTGTACTCATCCATCATGCTAAAAATTTTCTTACCTTATGCATATATGGCAGTAGGCACCAATTCATGTGTATAATGCATCAGGGTGCTATATATCTTATCTGCATATTTTTTCTTCACCCATGCCTCTGCTTCTCTGAAGGCTGCAGATTTCTCAACTCACTCTTTCTTTTGCCTTTCATGCTCTACTCTCTTGGCAATTAGTCTGACCTTTTCTTTCTCAGCCTCCTCTAATGTAGTAAAAGTTGATGGTGCAGGGGAAGGGGATAAGTGATAATGGGACTTGATGAGGATGGTTAGTGAGGGTCCTGTGTAATCCTCTTTTGAGGCACAACCTGAGTTGTTTGCCTTCCCTCTAGGAATGCAATCCTGTCCTCCTTTTACATTTTTTTTACCCTCTCATCATTGTAAGATTTCAGAACAACTTCATACTTTTGGTTTAAGCTCTTAAAAGCATCTTCTTTCTTCTCAGCTACCTTCAAACCTAATTTAGCAGTTTGCAAAGTAAGGTTAGCTGCTTGTACCTCTGAATTATTAAACATTCTTTTGATTATGAGGCTTCCTACACTTTCAACCTGATCATCTTCATTTATTCTCCTTTTATCTTTCCTCTTCAAGGACCACATTGCCAGTGCTGCATGATCCTCACTGAACTGAGCACCAATTGATGTCTCACCAGTGTGCGATAGTTTGGCTTCCTTCCTCACAGCATCAAATACAATAGCATCGGCCAAATCCCACTCGGGTAAGATAAGAACTCCTTTCTTCTTCACCAACTCCCTGCCCTCTTGAGGGGTTATCTTGTCAAATTTGGCCATCAATTCTTGCTTGAGCTCCTTTTTAATGTCTTCCTTGCTCTGGTTTGGATGAACTTCTTGAAACTTGTGACATTTATCCTTGAACTAATCAATATGGGTTCTTCATAGGAATTGAATAAAGGCTCTAGCCTTAACAAAATTATTATCAAACAAAAATTATTCACTGGCCTATTTGGTTACAGGGTATTGCTCCTTTCCTGCAAACTCTGCTACTGTAAGATCCAGAGATGTATGCATGGGTGCCTCTGAAACTCCTTCTTGTAGCTCCTGAGCTGTGATAAAAACCTGCCATGTATTTCCCATTTGGACCAATTTTTTTGCAATATCTTGGTCATCCATTTGTAGAGGGGACTGAGAAGGGGAGTATACCTCACTTGCTTGTTCTTTTCCCTCCATCTTCTACCTCTTTGGAGATGGAATTGTCTGAGTACTAGTATCTGCTGGTCTCTTTCCTTTTTGATCATAAATTTTATCAATCTTGGGCATAATTGTATTGTACCCTCTTCTTTTATAGACCACATAATTCCCAGGTGGGACTACCCTTCCCTGTGAAATTCTGCTCAGAATAGCCTTAGATGTTTTTGGCTTAGTCTCTATTACTTTGTTCTACTTTTGGTTAAGAGTCTACATTATCTCTTCAAACATTGTCATCAGAGACTCAATCTTCTTGGCCCAGGGCAAAAATACCTTTAAAGGATCATAGGTTCTGTCAAAATTTTGAACAAAATCCAAAGACTTCTTATACACCAGCCACTTTTCTTTCCTGACTTCTTGATCATTCAGATCAAACACATTCCTTATGATGTCCTCTGGAAAGTTGAATTGGTGATCAAGTGCCAGGCACTTGGTCCTCGTCCTGAACATATTCATAATAAAACCTTCATTGTCTACACATCTTGACATAGATGTTGCTACATGGTATGGCTCAAAATACTTGTCAAAATGTGTCCATCCTCCCTTTGTAGTAATGAAGTGATGGGCTTTGGTGAGGGTAGGGAAAATACTTCCCTTCATCTTTCCTGTCAAGGCTTCTTCTTGAAATCCACCCATTTGCATCAGAATTTTTTCTATCCCAATATTCAATGGCATTGTGTAAGGAAGGACATTTGGGGTTCCCCTAAATCTATAAACTCTGATGACTATAGAGACAGGGTACAAGATGAGATCTCCCCAATTGTGAACAATTTTTAATTCTAGGGCATACTCCATAGGTCTTAATAGTTTCATCATGTTTATGTGGATTCTAGGGTTTTGCTTACATAATAGGGATTTAAGCCTAGCAATGAAAATTCTATCAAAATTTACATAGCTGGCTTCTTTTCTATCCCAAGATAAATCAGCACTCCACAGTTGGACAGGCAAATCCTCATCATCCTAGAACTTAGTTAGGTTCATTTCTTCTTCAAATAAATCAGCACTATTGAACAAAATCATGTGCATCACTAGAGAATACCACCCCATTGGCTTGAGTATATTTTTATCTTTGATTCCTATTAGACCCTCATGCATCAGCTCGGCAATGTAAGAAGCATAATAAAAAACTATTGATAGGTGGGGATGCAAAATCTGAACAACCATAAGCATTATGTGAACAGGCATTGTTGCTTCTTCATCTTCTCCTAACACAAGGCACAGAGCACTATATATTTTTCTAGCCTTACTATTGAAATAGTCTAGTTTGAATGGCTCTAGTGTGTTTGGGCCCACGACAATCAAATCCCCTATCTTATTGAAGTATCCTTTTAAAGCCTCATTCCTGTAGTACTCCTTCTAAGTCTAGTAGACTTGTTTAAAATAGTTGAAGTCAATGTCATCCATTTGAATGGATAGATCACTTAAGTTTAATATCCTTCTGATTTCATCGGCTGTGATAGTCAACAGCACATTTCCCTCTGTGTCTCTTAGAACCCTGAATACCCTGTCATATATATTTTCTATCAAAGTAAATATGTTTGTATCCATAAATACCCCAGGCACTATCGATTTCCCCACATCTAGATCCCATATGTTGCAATCTCAGGAGGGAGCATTCCTCTGAATATAAGCAATTTTAAAAAAATTCAAACTGTTTATGCTAGTCCTGGCATCTTTTGCCCATCTACCTGTATCATACAAACCCTCCCCGACTCCAAAATGGGGATGTGCTGGAACTATTTTCTTAGCTTGGGTAGCATCACCTGTGGACCCACTCAACTGTTGTAGAAGGTCATCTCTCACATTTCTATCTTGATATTCTACCTTGCCAGAGAATTCAATCCTAGGGGCCATTTTCTAAAACTAGGGTTTTTTACGATACCGATATTCAAATTTAAACAAGAATTCTGAGACCTTTTCGAATTTCAACAACTTTCATTGAAAGCGTGAACTTCTGTTGTAACACAAGAGACTTACCCATTCTACAATTTGTCACAAAGAGCTGAATCTCACTGTAATTTTGATCTTCAGCTGAATTATTTCGATGAATTATGGCAGCTTCAGTTTTAAGCAATGAATTATATTGCCTCGATCAAATTAGTCTTTTGCATTGAATTGAACTGAAGTGGCCACATGTTCTGCAATCAATTTACCTAGTTCAAACTTCACGGCTTAACGGCTCACTGACGATCACTTTTAAGAAATTTGAATCTAGACCATAGATCTCCAACATCATCTCCTTCATCTGACGGCTCTCATCTTTTCTTGGAAACAACTGTTCATTCGGGACACGTGTCATCTTAACTTGATCGCTTAAATGTTGGATCTCGTTCACTTTCTTTTTAAGCAATCAAGTCAATCGTCGAATTCATCTTAACTTGGCTGCAAGTTATTTTACCTTGAGTTTACTGACTGCAGCTACAACGTCATCCACTTGGACACGGCTTAATGGCTTAATCACTAGATATCGTGCACCTTTCCATTAAGACATTAAGCAAGTCATCCGATCTTTTGAAACTTGCATCTTACTTAACATCATTTCTGCATTGTACAGGACCCACTTCCTCTGCCATGCGTCACCACGACTTAATCGCTTATCCATTAGATGTCGATCACTTTGCCTTTAAGAGATTAACTCAACCATCGGATCTTTTTGTACATGCTCTTTCTTTAGTTCTTCCTTTATGACCTCAGTCGAACCCACTAAGACACGTGGCATCATGTCTTAATCACTTAAGTGATAGATTTCATACACCTCATCTTTAAGCAATTATGTCAGCCGTCGAATCTTCAACAAGTTGTTCACCTTTTAATCTACGGTCAACGTTACCTTTAGTGGAATATACATCGCCATCTGGACACACGTCATCACGGCTTAATGTCTTAGACGCTAGATCTTGCGCATCTTTCCCTTAAGCCATTAAGTCATTCATTGGATCAAAATAGAACTGTCGGCACTTTAATTAACAGCTGTTCAAAATACCCGTGTCCACCAACTGCCACATCTCAACACCGCTTAATTGCTTAACTGATAGATCTTGTGCATCTTTTCCATAAGGGATTAAGCCCACTGTTAGATCTGTCTGTTGTTTAATCTCCATCATACTATGCTTAAACAGGGCCCACGTCACTCCAAAGATACGTGTCACTCAGACTTAATCGCTTAAAGGGTAGATATCGATCATGTTGGGATCAAACGATTAAGTCTATCGTCCGATGAAAATACATCTACCCACTATTTAACTGAGATCCTTTCTGACCATTGGACCCACCAAAGACACGCATTAACATGGCTTAATAGCTTAAACGGTAGATTTTGAGCACTTTGGGAATAATCCATTAAGCGGGCTGTTAGATCAAAATACACTTGCTCGACAAATAATGGATTTAATTAAAACACTTGCGGACTTTGGACTTAGGGAATAATACATGACCATGGGGTTAGGATATTGACAACTTAATAAACATGAACAATTTAAAAGGAACACATTCGAGACATGACCTTAAGTGATAAAAAGTAACATGAAATTAGAAACCTTTTCAACGCTTAGGGTTTTAGGACCAAAATTTATAATATGAAACATAAAACAAGGGTTTTTTCAAGTATTCTTCACAAGACACATTGCAAAAACAGACCAGAGACTTATTATTTGAAAAAAAATTGAATAGACCTAGCATGATCTTATCTGTCTCATCGTGCGATGTTCTTGTGCTCGTGGCTGACATATCTTTGAGTGTGTGCTTCACTTTATTCCATTATGATGGATTTCTTCCAAATTTGTGTCTTGCCCTATTTGTTGTAATATAATTTGTTCAACTTGAGGAATGTTATCTTTCTACCCGACTTATGGCTTGCGAACATTGTATATATTGTGGCATTGGTGCCTTAGTTAGGTATCTCTCAGTAGGATAACCTCTTGGAGGTTAGGATCCAGGATGGATCTATATTTCTATTTTTAATTAGGCATGTATGATTTGAATGTAATATGGCATGTTTTTGGGTAAGTGCTTGTAAATTCTTAAATATGAGATAATGCAAAGACCAAGTTTGGCATGCTTCTTGTTCATCATTATTGTTATGGTTGATTATTTTCGTTGTGTTAACTTGAGATGCACAATTGGATAGATATTTATGAGGTCCCTCCATCCATGAATGCATCAAATGGTATCAGAGTGAGATTTTGTTCCTGTGATGATAATTTTGTGAACCATCCCTGAGCTTGTGAAGTCCTAGTTGTATTTTTGTGGGATGGCAGAGTGTGGATCTAACCTGCAATTGAAGAGGACTTGTACAAGGATGGATCAAAGAGGAATTGTTTATGGTTGTAGACCTTGGAATGGGTTATGATCTTTAAGGCATCCAATTGGTGAATAGATTTTCAAATCAAGGTAGGCTATAAGGGTGTTCAATAAATCATCGAGTGAGAGGCAATTGAGGCCTTGTAGTCAGATCACCCAGATGAGGAAGTTGTACCGAGTTAAGGGAGAGATATCACCAAGTAAGATGAACCCTAAAAGGATAGAGAAGATGTTTAAAGACCTCATATATGAGATGAGGATAGAGATTCAAAATGCGTTAGTTGATTCACGGAGGAATTCAGGACCAAATAATGGGTATGAGGAGGCTACTCAAGAGATGAAGGTGTTGAGTTGGCACTTACAGATCAAGAAGTGGATCGTATGAACTATCAGAAGGATAATTCAAAGGAGGAAAAGGAAAGAAAGGTTTTTAGCAGAGAAGGAGGTAAATCTTGAAGAGGTAAGCACACATGTGAATGTGTTTACATCAGGTATGAAAGAAGTTTCAGAGGACAAAGTAGATGTGGTTATGGATGAGTTTCATAATCAGTTGGTTCAATCTAATGGAAAATTTGAATAATTTATTGTTGTTAAGGATGTTGATGATAGAATTGTGGTTCTGGTTGAGAATGAGATTCCTTTGGTTGAATCTAGTGAACTAGTTCAAAAAATTGAAGAGTGTAAATTATTGTTGAGGTTAATGATGAAGGTGTTAATGTTGATGAAATTTTTATTGATTCATTTGAGAGGGTTTGTGGTAGAGTTTTCATTTGTGATAATGATCAAGTTATTTATGGAGAGTTGTAGAATGGGATATTTTAGTTAGATGTTGACATAATGCAGAGATCGCCTAGAGGGTGTGAGAGACAAGAAAATTATTTCATGAATAATGTTGGTACTAATCAGGTTGTTTTTATGAAATAAGATATTGTTGCATTTGTTTGAGTTGAGGTATAAAAAATAAAGCAATGTTCCTTTGGAAGAGATAATTATTTAAGCAAGCGGATGGACATACCAAGGGTAAAGGTGCAGTAAAAATTGAAGATAGAGGTGATGATGATGAAGGCAGAAGTGTGGATCAAGGTTAAAGGCAGGAGAGTGAGTAAAATGAATGATATCATTATTATTGATAGACAAATGAAAGAGAGTGATCAAATGCCTGGTGAGGATGTTGAATGACATAAATTATCAAGAGAGATTGAGAAGGAGAATGTAGATTTTATGTGAAATTATGATGCTAACCAATTTGATTTTGTCAGTGGGTTTGTCATCTTTTTTAGTTTAGTTTAGTTTAGGAGATAAGCGAATTAGATTGGAAAGGGAAGAAATATTTTTTGATTGGGTTCATATTCTTAATCATTAGGATAGGGAAGTCAAAGGTCAAAATGAAGCCTAGTGGTGATCTGTTATGAATTTCTTCTTGCTACGTCAAAGTGAGAGGCTCGCTTTTCATTAACCTCAGGTGTGTCTGATGCAGGATCATCTTGGGTTTCATGGAAATTTTGCATCAACAAAAAACATTTCCTTCATTTTATTCCTGTTTATTTAGTTTCTTTGTTTACTGTGGCGTTCCTCTGAGTTGGCTTTGTTAGTGACTTTTCTTGTAGGACAAGAAAACACCAATTAACGAGGATTTAACACCTTCTTTACTTTAAGATTCACCAAACTCATGAGGGTATTCCAAAATTATAGGTCTATAATATAAAAAACTCATTTTAAATAGTAGACTACAGACTCATGACGGTGAATGGTTCTCATACTTACAAATAATGGGTGTTCATATTTTACTAATTTCACACAAGCCCATTTGTATTTAAATAATACTGAGAAAAAAATATAACCTAAATTTACCCCTACCAACATGAAAGGGAAAGAGATTTTAATAAAATGTTTTTGAAACTACAATAAGTCGTGTAAAAACCTGTCCCTAATCCTAGCCACAAAGTCAAATGTGAAACCATAAAATAAAGCCCATCGGCAAGTAAAATTCAAGTAGTGGACACAAAATATGATGTCTAACACCAACTAGTCTCTCTATTGTAACCATAAAATCCTTCTTGAGAAATCTAGCCTATATACAAAAGATCTTAGCTATTTGAATAAAGAGATTTAACTCTTTCCCTGAAAGTGATCATTAAACAAACAATCCATATAAATAAAGCTTGCAAGGATGAATTGAAACATCCTCAATATGTTTAATTCAAATGACTAGTTGCATACAAAATGGAGACAACCTCATGAAAATTATACTGAAAAAATACAACTAGCAAATTATTGCATCAAGAACTAACTCTTACAACCTGAACAAAAAACCCATAATGTGGAAAACACAAAACTCTATTTACAAGCCCTTTTGGAAAGATAATTTCAAAACCTCCTACAATCAGAGAAGAAAAGAAACATATAGGAAAGAAGGAAAACTCCTGATTGAAAATATAGCTGACATGTGTCTCCTTCAAAATGGATTTGAAAAGAATATTTTTCTTCTCCTTCATCTCACTTCAAACTAAAAATATCTACATCCCTATTGATCTTTCCTTTTACTTAAACTAAAACTAATATCCCCTAAGTGCCTTGTCATCACTTGAAAAATACCCCATTTGATGAGTACATAAATTTTTTCACCTTTTATCTTTATGACTATCTTGAAATCATTTTCAATCCATACTTCTACGGTGAAAACAATCCTCATCACTTTTTGTGAAAAAGATTGCCCCTATTTCACTTTTCATCTCTGAGTCTGGATTTATTAATTCACCCCTCTTATTAACAATCTTTTCACATATCCATAGAACTTACTTTCAAATCCACTTTCTTTGTGAAAATATTTCATTCTAGGTGAAACATTTTCACTGCAACACTCTATTTTTTATTTAAAATTTTTCTTGGGCTAAAACAAGTACTCTATCCATTTTTGCCTATGTGAACAAAATTCACCACTTTACTGGAAATATTCATGTTGTATAAAACCAACTCCTCATTGTCTTTAACTTCTTCATTTTGACATTTTCAAATCTTTTGATAAAAAATTTTACCTGAAGTTAATTTTGTTGGCAAATGAAACAAACAACACGTCTGTTTCATGTCAAATTACCCCCACCCCTGGTAAAATCAATCTCACAAGAGCTATAGTTTTTACCTTCCTGAAAAAACAATTTACCATGCCCTTCTTATCCAATATTATCACATTCAAATATAGAGGAAAATATTTCTATGGTGCTTGACTTAAACCCTTAAAATATTTAAAATGAGTATCTTATGGACTTTGAATCAATAGCATTGGGCATCTTCATTTGTAAATGCTAAGAAACAACTCCCATAGTTTATGCTTGAAATCATTGTTGTTATGATTGATTGTTTTCGTTGTGTTCACTCGGGTTCCAGGTTGGACAGGTCTCTATGAGGTCTCTCCATCCATGACTGCATCATCAATCCATGTCCGCAAACTAGAAAATAACCACTGTACCTATCATCGTCAAATTCCAATTTGAAAAACACTTGTAACCTATATCACAAAAGCGCAATCTCACAACTAGTTGTATCATTGTGAGTATCACATAAAAAATGTATTCCCTCAAGGTTTTTCCTCTTGACTCATCTAGATGCTGACATAATCACAAATTGGATCTCATATGTCTACAAGTGATCAATCAACTATGAAATTCAATATGTGCATCAAACTAGAAATCTACATGATCCACTGCATACATAGTAATCTCCAAATGCTCTCCAACGCCTTTTCAAAATTAAATAATTGATCATCTATAAACAATTATGAACATAAACATTTCTAAGAGAAACATCTAACTTTTGAGCCCTAAAATCTAGTCAAATTAATAAAATCAAGAGAATAAATGTGTACCACCACACATTTCTAGGAAAGATCTTTCCATTGACTATTAAAAGTTAAAAAAACTGATATCATGAGAAAAAATAATGCAGCCAAAAGAAGAATACTCCTTTATGCTTGCAAAGAGGGTTAAGAGGGTGGTTGTGTGGTTTGTCGTACAAGATTACACTAACTTGTGATGTCAACATGACATTACAAGTGTTGGCCAGTGTTGTTAGGGTTATAACTAAAAATATTGGGAGTTCACACCTCCCTCAACCATGAAATATTTGATACCAATTGTTAGGAAATAGTGCACCAATACCTAGTTTATTTAATCCATTTCCTGCATAACCCGTAAGAGAAAATATGCATGCAAGTTTAAAGAATAATCATTACTTGCAAAGATCAAATAGAAAAACCATAAGATAGCACATGATATACCCTGGAAAAACCATCAAGAGGAAAAAATCCATACTCCATCTTATTAATCATCCATAAAGAAATACACGCACTTACAAAGTTACAATGAATACTTTTGAAACATCAAGTAATTCAATGCATCATCCATGTTTTAAACCATGAATCTACACGTCTTGTGTCATGCTTCACATATGCACTCCTCTGAATGAATCAATAATCTAAAATCCCACTCAACCAACCAACCTTAACCACTAAACATTTGTTTTCTTTTAGTGACATTTAAGCTCACATAAATACAACCAACTAGTAAAATAAAATCATGTGCACAAACAATCATTAACCTTCATTTAATATTCTAGGTACTAAGTTATATTTTTCTATATATTAAATATTTGTACCCTATGTATCCCATGTATTAAATAATAAAATAATATTACACTACAACATTACAAGTGGCTCCAAATAATTATCTAGTGTGGCCTAACCACATCTTCCAAATGTACAACACCTAAATAATTATTTAATTATAATAAATTAATTTATGTAATGGTGTAAAACATCAAATCCTAACTTGATATTCTATTGTGAACCTTATGCATGAAGCTGGATTTAGGTGTTCAATTTATGTATATAAGAGGTGAACATCTAGTGAAAGACTAGCTTTGTATGTTATCTTCAAGCCAAATTTCAAATTATTTGTTAATGAGGTTTGGAACGCAAGACTAATATCACCATTTTGGTTAGTTTATACTTGTAAGTGCCTCAACAACATATATCTCTTAAGCACATAGTTATATTTAATTTTTGTGATGATAGTGAAATATAATACACTATGTAGTGATAAGAGGATTTGTAGATGAGTCCTTATTATCATCATTTTTCATAGGAGGTAGAAATAATTTCTCTACTAGTTTGCATTAAGATATCTAGTTTATTCATAGTTAAATGTGCTTCTAGATGTAAATAGGATGCACTAAGATATAGTTTATTCATAGTTAGCATGTGCTTCTAGGTGTTAATATGATCCAAATATGATCCAAAGAAGTTTTTAAAATTATTTTTTCTATGTAATTGGAAACATGGATATGATTTTATAATGTAAATGGGGGATGGAAATGCCAACATGTTGCTCACATCCTTCATATGCATTATAATATCAAATTTCTAAACAAATACAAATTTTCTTATTTAAATAGCATTACTTGTATTTAATAAGGGTGATAGAATTTGTTTGTTTTGTAACTTTAATTTTGAAACATATTTCTTAAATGTTTTATCTATATTTTTCTATTACTTGATTTTTGCATTCATTATCATTGAGTGTGGTCAACATTTTTTATTAATAGATATATTCAATTATTGAATGAAATAGGAGTTGAAAATATGAATGAAAAAATAATGATATCTATTTTATAAAAAAATAGCATAAATGTTGAAATATTTCATAAAATACTTAATAATATATGTTTTGAAATACAAAAGTTAACTAAAATCTATTAAATGGTTTGATTTAGCTTTCTTGTTGATTTTTTGTGGCCATGCTTATCATACTTATAAAAGCTCTTATTATGTGATCTTTTTTCTTTAAAGGCTAACAATCTCATGCTTGTTAACTAATAGCGATTTTTATTTTTATTTTCATAAAGATATTTGAGATTCTCTCTTCTTTAAAGACTAACAATCTTTTTAATTTATCATTCATTTTTTCAATTATCTTTTGAAAACGTTTAAAAAATCAAACTAGACATTGGTGTCATTTGTAACACCAAATTTACAAAAAAAAATATAAAAGCATTAGAAAAATATTACCATTGGCACCTCTTATCCTTTTATGAACATACTTATCTCTTATTGATTAAGAAACTAAACTTGTCATTTTACATATGAGAAGATCATTTTTTTTTAAGAATAATTGATAATTGACGAGACCATATTAATTTATTTATTTTTAAATAATATTACACATAATCACAAACAAAAAGAAGCACACTTGTAAGAACACAATAATCTAGATAGTAAAGAAATTACTTGTGACCACAAGAGAACCTTGTCAATTGTCAAGAATGAATGAATAAAGATTTTTAATGACGATCAAGAGACCAACACTCTAAAGTAAAGAGATAATAATGTGACCGCAAAAGAATCTAAAAATCACATAATCACAAACAAAAAAAATCACACTTCCAAGATAGATAATAATGTGACCACAAAAGAACCTTGTCAATTGTCAACAATGAATGGCAGAAGAAAGAGGGGGCTTCAAAAGTAAAGAGAGAGAAAATGGCAAAGCATAAGAGGTACCTCAAACCGACGAGGTCAAAAAGGGAATGCCATACAAGTCGAAGGTTGCTTCCCAGAAGGCAACTTGCAATCCCTTTTCGCGGGTGGAAACAAAGAGGGAAACAGATTTTCCTGATCTTTCCACGAAATGAAAGGGAAAAAGCAGGATATAAAGGGACACAGCCATATATTCGTGGCCCATCTTCCACTCTCATAAATGTGAAACAGAAAGGCAGATCCCATATTCTTTGCTTGGAATCCCATACTCCTTTTCACAAAGCAACTGATTCGGGCTTGTCCACCACCACTAATGCCAGACTTGTCAGAGAAGGAAGAGATTCTGCAATAGGCAAGATAACGACGTCACTAGAGCCTGAAAGGCCCATCTTTCTTCATACATTATACCATTATGAAGGACCATCTTTCTAGGAATCCCATGACTGCTCAGTTTCATTTATTGCGCATTGTCCTTGTCACCAATCAACTGTTTTCCCCACTTCTAAGAACAATCCACCAAACCCAGTATAGTTTGTCCCTTTTAAGGAGATGGGTACAAATCAAGAATTCATTTTGGGCAATGCAGAAGCAAGAGAAAATGCCTGTGATCACCATGTATTCAGAGCCCAAATTGAAGAGTAGAAAGCCAGGAGCTTCAGAAATGTTATCCGGTGGAAATTTGTCCAATTTGGGCTCTCCCTCTAAGAATTTTCACAAATTTCAGGGTACCCATTTGACTAATTTGTCCCAATTGCAGGAAACCCATTTGCTTAATTTGTCCCAATTGTCCAGTATGGGCTATCCCTCTAAGAATTTTCACAAATTTCAGGGTACCCATTTGATTAATTTGTCCCAATTGCAGGAAACCCATTTGCTTAATTTGTCCCAATTGTCCAGTATGGGATCTCCCTCGAAGAATTTTCACAAATTTCAGGGTACCCATTTGATTAATTTGTCCCAATTGCAGGAAACCCATTTGCTTAATTTGTCCCAATTGTCCAGTATGGGCTCTCCCTCTAAGGTGAAGGGTTCGAGTCCTGCAAAGGCATGCCTCTGCCTGTGTTCCCCCACTACCCATGCAGGTTCCTTTCGGTGCCGTCTTCATCGTTCTTCTCAGACTCAGTGGGCAGTTATGCCGAGCAAGGGTACCAATGTGACCATGCAGCCTAAAATGTCCAATACCAACACAGTTGAAGCTTAGTGAAGGAGATGTACTTCAAGGCATATCAAACCATTAAAGGTTTTATATTGGCTACTGTATTTTATAGTTTTGGGTATATATATTACTCGTAGAGATACTTCTAAGCAAGTTGTATAATGATATTAACGGTGACTTTGTATGTTTCTTTTATTAATTGAAGGGAATGTCCTGGTCTTTTTGCTTGGTCTCTGCAATGGCCGTTCTTGGCTTTGAGATTTCTAATATGCAGAAATTAGTTCAAGACTGTTTTTTAATTTATATCACTAAAATATATGTGTTTCATATTGTTGAAGTGTATTGGGTGACATTATATTGGATTATGAAGAGAAGATTAAAGTGTTGATCTTATATCAGTGTTTTGTTCACTTTTACCAATGTAGAAGTGATGTTTACAAGTGTTAAAATTAGATTATATACTAAATAGAAATTGGTGTCATAGATATAAATTTTTGTAAAAAATAAATATTTGTATTGTAGAAGATGTGAACTCAGCATCATCTAGGTGTCTACAATATGAACTTTCCCATTACACCAAATGTCCTTTGATAGGTTTTTTATAATTTAGGCTCCAAAAACTTGTAATGATTAGTAATTTTTAGAAATTCTATTGGGGAGTTTGATAGGTGAGAGGATCCTTCCTAAGTCAAATCTTTAGGTGGGCTAATTCAATGATGATAAATAAATATTGAAGATAACATGAAGTTATACCTTATGCTTCAAGGATGTATAAGACCAATCATAGATTATTCAAATAAATTAAGATTGGTCCTTAATTACACCATTTTAGCATGCAAATCACACCACTTGAGCATGCAATTTGAAGTGATTTGTAATGTACATAATTTAGTATAAGATAAGAATTGTGTAAAAATACAACCAGCAATATTTTAAAGACAGCGGCTTTTGACAAACAATAATGTGATATGTACATTCAAGTGTCATTGCTACAGGTGACGAAACCTAATATTGACCACATATAAAAGGGACATGTTGACAATGTGCAAGACATTAAAAAGTAAAAAGAATGTAATGGTTTGGTACACATCCCTATGGCACAACCATCACTATGAGAATATTACAAGAGATGAATAGTGTCAAGATGTGTGATGCCAATAGAGGTGACACCCTCATAATGACCACTCCTCTATGGTACTAGATGAAAAGATGGAAGGGATTATGACTTCACACACTTTAGCTCAAATAAACTAACTAATACGTAATTAATCAAATAAAAGAAGATAAACTTAAGTAGTTTAATCAAATAGTAATCAAAACATTTGCTTACTCCACTCCTTCGATACAAATGAAATGATGTATTGTGTTCACCTAGATTAACCTTTTAGCTTAAGTAAGAGAGAAAAGATGAAATGTTTCCAAAATAAAACCCTCTTTGAAATATTTTGTTTCTTCACAACAATTAAAATAACGTACGCGATTTGTCCACAGTAATCTTCCTTGAATTATATAAAAATAATGAGACAATATAAATATGTACAACTATATTTTCAAGTGTAGAATCAATGATAAAGATCTCCATATCTACTTAATGTTATTCTTGGAGAGAAATCACAAAGAAATATTGAATATCAGGATTATGAATAATGTTTTGATAAAATAAAAATAAAAAGTTGAAAGGTCGGATGGCACTCTGCAATTATTTTTGCTTTGACATTTGCTTACGTCTGTTTGTGGATTCGTGTTGAGACCTCGTCTTTGTCTTGCCCTCATTTTTTGCGTCGTCATGTTTTGTGTCTTCTTATTATCCTTGCTTTCCTTTTTTGTATTTCGGTGTATGATTTCTTTGTGCCCTCGGTTTCTATTTGGTTTTTGGGGTTTACCCTTCCCCCGCCTGGGTCGCTCATGTGATGGGAGGGCCGAATAATAATGGTGATCTCCTGCAGATTGAAGGAAAGATTATTAAGGACAATGTGGAGGCAAGTGGTATTAATGATAAATGCGACGTCGCTGCAGAAAGTATTAAGGTTGATTTGCCAAATGAAAAATTGTCATACAAGGAAGTGGTGGCCGAGAGCTCTCCTCTTTTCTCGGCAAGTGTAGGATTCGATGGAGTCTTCAGCAAAAGGTTGGTGGATGCAGAAGCGGGTAGTTTGGGACGGGCCACAGCTGATGGAAGTGGACAAAGTAGTGGAGGAAGTGCAGAGGATGGCGAAGGCGGAGGAGGAAATGGTAAGTCTCCTTCTCCGGGCCTGAAAACTCTCTCTCTTTCGCCGAATGAGGATATGGTAAGTGTCATTAAATCTGAGCAGAGTAGGTTGAAAAACATTGCAATTTTTTTTGTTTGTTTGGACAAAGATTCTTTTCCATTCCGTAAGTTCTTTGATGAATGGTTGACCTCTGTGTGGGGTAAAAATTTGGGTATTTTTGTTACATACTGTAGAATGATACAAAAAGGGTTGTTTGTTATATTGTTAAAAAATTGTAATATGCAAGAACAAGTACTGAACAAGAAATTATGGAATGTCGGCCGCTCATTGTTTAAAGTATATCCTTGGTCCCCCAAAGGTAATGTCGAGAATGTGGTGGCCAAGTCGGCCCCAAATTGGGTGGAAATCAAGAATTTGAATGTTGAATTTTGGCCGTTTATATCCCAAATGTTAAAACCTCTAGGGAATGTTCTGCAAATTGAACAATCTAGGGTAACAATACCTCATCTTAATGCAAGAGTTTTGGTAGCCCTAGCACCGAAAATAGATTTTCCAGAATGTATTTCTCTGGAATTTGATGGAGAGGTTCTCTGTTGGGAGATTACAATGCTTGGTAACCTTAACTCTTGTTTTCATTGTAGATGTAACGGTCACTCTAAAAAGGATTGCCCCGCATTAAAGCATAATCAGAAAGGGAAGTTTAATACTGTCCAAAACTCAAGTAGCAATGCATCAAAAGATAATAATTCTAAGATTTCGAATGAAATTTTTGATGTTAATATTGAAAAATCTAATACCCATGTTAACATTGTTCCTAATCCACCGAAAGAGTTGGTGGTCCAAATTCCAGAAGAACCTAAAATCTCGGGTGATTGCTCTTATATGAATATGGATATTGTAGACCAGAATATGTTTGCCTCTTTGTCTAACCTGTTATTTGATGAAGACTTTGAAGTTGTTCATGCCAAGAATGATGAGAGGAGTGAAAACCCCTCGACCTCAAATGCCCATCCTTCAAGTGGCCTTCCCCCTATTATTGAACTGAGTGACCCGACACCCCCCACCAAGTATAATGCCCAACAATTAGCCCTGGTTACTGTTAATCAGAGAGCTGAAGCCATTAAGAATTCTAGTAAAAACCAGCAGTCTCCTGGACTGGGATATGTTGTCTCATCTGAGTCTTTGCAATTGGTTGCCTTTAATAAGGAACAGTAGTTTACCTGAAGTGGTTCATAAAAAAATGAAAACTAGAGATAGGAACTCCCCGTCCAATAGGACCAAAGGTAAGAGAAACTTGCCTGATTGTTTTAATCGGTTGTGTAAGAGCACCAAGCCCCACCTGAGATAATCATCATGCTACAAGTCCATAGCTGGAATGTTAGAGGTCTTGAGATGGCTGACAGAAAATATACTATTAGGAGATGGTGTAATCAATTAGTAGGCAAAGACATTATTTGCTTGTAGGAGATAAAATTTGTAGGGTTCCAAGCACATACTATACTTAAATTCTTGTGGGATAGAGCCATAAGATTCCACTTGAACCATGAGAGGGGTAAAGGTGGGGTTACTATCCTCATCAACAATAAATGGGTAGATCAAATTGACAGCCATGGATGCTCTCCATGTTAGAGAATCATATGGCTTATTCTAAAAATTGAGCAAGAGGAGTTTGAGATTTGTAACATTTATGCAGCTAATGATTATAGGGAAAGAGCAGAGATGTGGGACTGGTGTGTGAAACAGCTTCCTAATAACCCCTAGATTTTTGTGGGGGATTTTAATATGGTTTAACATAGGACTGATAAACTAGGTGGGTTGGATCATGTGTGGAAAGGAAGTGAGATGTTTTTATGGCATAAGTTCAAAAGAATGTTTAATATTGTTGACCCCATAGAAAATAAGTACAAAAAGTTTCAGGATATCTGGTTTACATGGTGTAATAATCAGAAGGGACTGGACAGATTTTATGGGGATGTTACTGCTTTTTCTTTTATATCTAAAGGCGGGCATGCCCCAGTGATGGTCTATCTGGCTTCTATTTCAGATCATTCTCCTATCCAAGCCACCATTAGGATTGATAGGATTGGGGAGAAAGGAGATGGTGGAATGAAGAATAAAGTTTTTAAGCTCAATGTATCCCTTTTGGAGGATTCTGAAAATCTCAAGGCAATTGAGATGGTTACCCAGTTGACTAAACTCTGTAATCCTAGGATGAACCCTATTGACACTTGGGATCAGCTGGTTAAAGCTTGGAAGAGTATATTCCAAATTATAGGTACTAAGAAGGCTATGGACAGGAACAGAGAAGAGACCTTTTGGCAATCTAATCTGAATAATATAGAAAAAGATATCCAGAGGAAGGGATTCGACTCGAAGCTAGAAGTGCAATTAGCAAACACTAAGCATAACCTAAGAATGATACAGAGATATAAAACCCAAGGTCAAAAAATAAGAGCCAGGATGAATTGGATTAGCGAGGGGGACAAAAGATTTGGATATTTCTTTAACATTATCAGAGAGAAACATAAAAGAGAATGTATTAAAGAAGTTCAGGTCGAAAGAGGTATCTCAAATAATCCAACAGACATTGAAGAGGCATTCCACCAGTTTTATACTAAGCTATTTTCATCAGAGTTTTCCCTAAACAGTGAGAGTGCATTAAACAATTGCCTCAAGTTAATCCCCAATTAAATATTTGAACATAATATTGCATGCCTAGGTTTTCACATTTCAGCAGAAGCGATTGAATCAGCTATTGATTCCTTTCCTAATGGTAAAGCCCCTAGGTTGGATGGTCTTCCGGCAGAATTCTACAAGAAGAGGAAGGATTGGATAGTAAGTGAGCTAATGAATGTATATGAAACTGCATTGGACAGAGTGACTCTGGGAGAGTCCATCAATAGTGGAGTGATTAAGCTCTTACCCAAAGATGGAGATAAAACTCTAGTTAAAAATTGGAGGCCCATTACATTGTTAAACCTCTCTTATAAGATCCTTGCTAAAGTATTAGCTAGGAGAATTGCTCCTCTATTATGTAACTTCATCTCAAACACCCAAACTGGATTCATTCAAGGCAGATATATACTAGAGAATTTAGTTACCATTTGGGAGGCAATGAATTGGGCAACGTCAGAGGGGCAGCAGGTGGCTATGATACTATTAGATTTTGAAAAAGCCTATGACAGAATTGAATGGTCGTTTGTGGTAGGAATGTTAAAAGCATTTGGATTTCCTAAATATTATTGTAAATGGATTAAAATCTTATTTAATGACTCCTCCACAGTTATTGATGTGAATGGATCTTTATCAGATCCCATTAAGTTGAAGAGATCCATCAGACAAGGGTGCCCTATTGCACCCTCATTGTTTGTTATTGCAGTTGATGTCTTGTATTATATCCTTAGAGCTCAGAGTTTGGGACCTCTAGTAAAAGGCATATATCTTCCAAACAAGGAGAGTCTTATCAATGCCCAGTTTGCAGATGACACAACTTTATTCTTAGAGTTAACAGAAGAGAATTTTGACATTGCAGTGGACAGACTTGAGTTCTTCTATAAGGTGTCAGGATCCAAAGTTGCTCCTCACAAGTCTACTGTATTGGGTTGGACAGATGACCCCCCTGCTGGTTAACAAACAAAGGATGTCAATGGGCAGGGCCTCAAAAGATAGTCAGATATCTTGATATCCCCTTTTCAGTAGAACCTAATATTAACAGCATGTGGGAATGGATATATGGTAAAATTAACAAGAAACATATTAAATGGCAGTCGCAATCACTCTCTATTGCTGGTAGGATGCAAGTTGTGCAAAAATTCCTCTCTGCACATCATATATATTATGCATCAACTTGGATGTTTTCCAACTCCCAGGTCAGTATGCTTGAGAAAATCCTCAGAGATTTCTTGTGGTCAGATGGCAGAGGGAACATGAAGAGGCATTGTGTGAGATGGGACTGGTGTTACCAGGAGAGTAAGAATGGTGGATTGGGGCTAAAAGATATTAAAAAACATGGGACAACTTTGGCAGCTAAATGGATCATTAAATCTCTATGGGGTAATGAACCGTGGAAAATTTTATCAGAAACAACATAGAAAAATCTATCAATAGAAAAGGAAAACATTAGAAGAAGGTACCAATTTGTGATATTATGATGGGTGATTGAAAACTCAAGCTTTTTGGATCAAAATTTTTTCATTCCTTTTGGAAAGCATGGACTCAGGTGCGGGAATACATTCCACATAGGAATGCTATTGGTGGTCCTCCATATTATATTGTTAGGGATCGTTATATTTGGTGGGGGGTGTATCTTAAGGAAAAGCCTCTAGCACTCACTCGGAGTTTCTCTGCAAGAAATTGGAATGAAAAAGGAATATCACTGTTACATGATATTTTGAAGGATGAGCATCTGGGGTTGTGGGAGTATGTCAGTAACAAATTTACTATCCCTCAATCCCAAAAAAAAACTTATACCCTTATTTGTAAAGCAGTTAACAACACAAGGAAGAGGGACATTATTGATTTAGATTTATTCTTAAGAAAATGTAAAAGGAGTGATGGTCGCACACTAAATTCAACATCCACTAAACAATTGTATCATCTTATTAAAAAGGATTCCTCCATTAGTGCACGAGTGACCCAGTGTTGCGGAACTGTCAACCCCTTTTCTGATTGTTTTTTTTTCTTTGATTATTTTTGGAAGGGTAAATCAGAACCTAAAAAGATTTGTTTTAGATGGCTTCTATTGTTAAAGAAACTTGTTGTGGTTCATGTCTTGTCTTCCATTGGTCTTACCCCTGTTATGTGTAGTATTTGCAACTCTGTGGATTCTTTTGAACACCTTTTTTTTTAATGTTTTTATGCTCGCAAAGTCTGGGTTATTTTCTTGGGATCTCCTTGCTTGTGGAACTGCAAACCTGGTATATCATGGAGTGAAAATCTTGTTGGATATGTGGAAATCTTTGACTCAAAGCTCAACTCTTTTTGGTTTACTCTTACTAATGAATTTTTGTGGACTCTTTGGAAGGACAGAAACAAAGAGATCTTTCAGCAAGAGAAAAGGAAACTTACTGAGTTTAATTTTAAACTCACTCATTTTAATATCATGTCACAGGTCTCCCTGGTCCTAAACAT
>MU226943.1:400504-422492 GCA_018584345.1 Thuja plicata
TGTGTGTGTGTGTGTGTGTGTGTGTGTGTGTGTGTGTGTGTGTGTGTGTGTGTGTGTGTGTGTGTGTGTGTGTGTGTGTGTGTGTGTGTGTGTGTGTGTGAGAGAGAGAGAGAGAGAGAGAGAGATTCCTCTCTGCACATCATATATATTATGCATCAACTTGGATGTTTGCCAGCTCCCAGGTCAATATGCTTGAGAAAATCCTCAGAGATTTCTTGTGGTCAGATGGCAGAGAGAACAGGAAGAGGCATTGTGTGAGATGGGACTAGTGTTACCAGGAGAGTAAGAATGGTGGATTGGGGCTAAAATATATTAAAACACATGGGACAACTTTGGCAGCTAAATGGATCATTAAATCTCTATGGGGTAATGAACCATGGAAAATTCTTATCAGAAACAACATAGAAAAATCTGTCATTAGAAAAGGAAAACATTGGAAGAAGGTACCAATTTGTGATATTATGATGGGTGACTGCAAACTCAAGCTTTTTGGATCAAAATTTTTTCATTCCTTTTGGAAAGCATGGACTCAGGTGTGGGAATATATTCCAGATAGGAATGCTATTGGTGGTCCTCCATATTATATTGTTAGGGATTGTTCTATTTGGTGGGGGGTGTATCTTAAGGAAAAGCCTCTAGCACTCACTCGGAGTTGCTCTGCAAGAAATTGGAATGAAAAAGGAATATCACTGTTACATGATATTTTGAAGGATGAGCATCTGGGGTTGTGGGAGTATGTCAGTAACAAATTTACTATCCCTCAATCCCAAAAAAAAACTTATACCCTTATTTGTAAAGCAGTTAACAACACAAGGAAGAGGGACATTATTGATTCAAATTTATTCTTAAGAAAATGTAAAAGGAGTGATGGTCGCACACTGAATTCAACATCCACTAAACAATTGTATCATCTTATTAAAAAGGATTCCTCTATCAGTGCACGGGTGACCTAGTGTTGGGGAACTGTCAACCCCTTTTCTGATTGGTTTTTTTTCTTTGATTATTTTTGGAAGGGTAAATCAAAACCTAAAAAGATTTTTTTTAGATGGCTTTTGTTGTTAAAGAAACTTGTTGTGGGTCATGTCTTGTCTTCCATTGGTCTTACCCCTGTTATGTGTAGTATTTGCAACTCTGTGGATTCTTTTGAACACCTTTTTTTTAATGTTTTTATGCTCGCAAAGTCTGGGCTATTTTCTTGGGATCTCCTTGCTTATGGAACTGCAAACCTGGTATATCATGGAGTGAAATTCTTGTTGGATATGTGGAAATCTTTGACTCAAAGATCAACTCTTTTTGGTTTACTCTTACTAATCAAGTTTTGTGGACTCTTTGGAAGGACAGAAATAGAGAGATCTTTCAGCAAGAAAAAGGGAAACTTACTGAGTTTAATTTTAAACTCACTCATTTTAATATCATGTCACAGGTCTCCCTGGTCCTAAACATACCAAAGAGCAGATTCATGATCTTGATGCAGGAAGGAAGCTTGTTGATACATAAGGATGAAGTACAGGCTGCTAGGTATGTTGTAGAGAACCAAAGCTTCCTAGCTCTGACAGAAGTAGATGAACTGAGCACTATGCTGAACAACACCAGAATTGGCTCACCAGACTAAGGGAATGACACCATTTTACAAACTTATCAACATGAAGAAAACCTAGCTGGAACACAAGAATATCTGCAAGACAACTCATGGGTCCCAAGGGACAATGACACCTAGAATGATGGGTGGGATTAGTAGCATTATCAGAACTTTAATTTTTTTTTAATATGATGTAATGACTCCGAAAGAAGATAATACATACTATAAATAGGATAGTATATAGATAGAATTATAAGGCCACTCCCCCAATTTTGTAAGTGTATATTTTATGGGGGTTGTGCTATACAGATACTTGATCCAATATGTTAAATTGTATGTTATTACTAAACTATCTTAATAGAAAAAAAAAAGTGTAGAATCAATTAATTTTTAATATGTTCAATAAGAACAAATAGCTATTTAGACTTTCATTTATCAACTAAATGTCTCTTTCTTTTTCACCATTCAAGTTAACAAGGAATAGAGAGAAGTGTGTGTGTGTGTGTGTGTGTGTGTGTGTGTGTGTGTGTGTGTGTGTGTGTGTGTGTGTGTGTGTGTGTGTGTGTGTGTGTGTGTGTGTGTGTGTGTGTGAGAGAGAGAGAGAGAGAGAGAGAGAGAGAGAGAGAGAGAGAGAGAGATTATTTTTCTTCTTTGTATAAACTCAAGCAATCAAATGCATAAAATGGAATTTCACACAAGGAACATTTAAATATTTGTGTAACTATAGCAAGATCATGCTTCCTTTAATATTCAATTTCATGTAAACGGATAAAGGTAATGTAATAAAAAACAATGCATGCCTTACAACTTGCATATTGTGTTTTTGTACTTGTTTACTTTCCTATGGTATTTTTAAATAATTTTAAACCTATTTATAGTCTCCTAGGTGATCATATGTATTGACTTTGTAAGTTTCATAGGCCTTACACATTTGACGTTAGCCACTCCTTTGAAGTTGAAACCTTTATCAAGGAACTATATGAAGATCATGCTTCCTTTAGGATTCAATTCTATATAAATACATAAAGGTAGTATAGTAACAAAATTGTATGTCCTACAACTTTTACATTTCTTTTGACACCTTGTTTGGTGTTCATTTTCCTAATATGTTTTAATATTAATTTGCGCCTATTTCTAGCCTTCTTGGTGATCATAGATTGACTTTGTAAGTTTTACAAGCCTTAGAAATTTACCCTTTGTTGTCCCTCTAAAGTTGGAAAATATATCCTAGAGAGTCACTTACACCTATATTTGCTAAATCCTAGGTCCTTTGGATCCCCCAATGGGCGTGGATCTATCCTTAAATTAAACTAAAATACCTTTGAAAATTGTTTCTGTAATCCTAACTAGGTTTTTCTTGGCATGAACCTTAAAGGCTTAGTATTTAAGCCATTTTCTATTATTTTTTGCACATTAAAAAATTATATGTCTTTGTTAAAATATAATTTCTCTCTCTCTCTCTCCACTCAAAAGAAAAATTACAAGTACGTTATCAATGTAAGAAGAAACAAAATTTATTTTTGAAGATTTGAAGTTGTTGGAATTTATGCTCTAAGATAATTGTTAGTTGTTAGAATAATCCATAACAAAATTGCACTCATGTTGTATAAGTCATCAGGCATTAAACATGTTCCAAAAAGAAGTTGGAAACATGTTTGCTAATTTTAGTTTGTTGTTAAACAACGCTAGTTGCTTATCACCATTATTAGCATATTTATAGGAACTTGTCAAAGCATCACAACTATATTGCAATTCCCCATTTGAAGAAACAAGGAAAAACTTGGCAAGACAACTTTTTTTTGAAACACAACAACCACAACACCAAAGATACAACATGACATAAAATAGAATGTTAGTTGATAAAGAGAGCCTAATACCTGAGTTGATAGTGAGATTACTTGGTGTTTTAAATGTTGTCTAGAATCTTTTGATGTATGACCTTGCAAAGATCAATGTATTTTCCTTAAATGACCATCTATTAGAAAATGTGAATGGTAGTGGTGGTAGTTGAGTCCTCTTAGTTAGTGTAATAAACCTTAAAAGTGACATTCTCAGTGGCATACTTTACTATTGGATTGGTAATATTTTCACATTGAGGCTTATTTTGTCATATGTATCTCTAGATAGCTTTGTGAATTCTAAATTTTGTATTTCCTTCTTCAACGACACTTCTCCTTGTGCTCATAGGCTAGGAACTACCCTAATGGTCTTTTTTATGATATGGTGCACATTTTTTGGGCACGGATACCCATCATGGAGTCAACTCATAATGATGCAAATTGACTCTTCTTATGTGGTGAAGTCCAAAAGTTATCTTCATGCATCAAATTTAATCTCTGCAATTCTAATGTACATGGGAAATTAAGTGTTTGTGTTAAGCTAGAGCGAGGTGGCCATTAGGGTTTCAAACTTTGTGTGATCTATTTTTAAAATTGGGGCATGGATTCATTTTCTAACATATTTTTTATGTACCACGTCTATGAAAACCTTAAAAATGTTCTTGTTGGCTATGTCTCAATTTCATTGTATGTGAACTTCTTATTCTTAGGCCTAGACTTCTAATAAATGTCAACTAGGGTGGGTGCAACCATTTTGATAGCTTGAGAATGTAACAACATAGTGGATATGGTTTGTTAGGGTTTCATAATGGATATGGATATCTAAGTGCATGGGAGCAGTATGAGTGTAATAGTAAGTAAAAAGTGAAAGAGTGAGAATAATGAGGTTTATTTTTAGAATTTTTGAAGGTGAGTGTGTTTATCACTATATCTATTTTTCCTCTTTTTTCTCACTATTTTCTACCAATCAAATTTTGATGCCTCCATTTTCTCAGCCACTTTATTTATTATTTCCTACTTTATTATACAATATGATAAATATTATATAATTTGATGATCTTGGATTAGGTTATCTTTAGCATATTAATTTCATATACCATATTTGATCTTCCTAGGGCTAGGTTGATGAATTTGTCTATCAAACCCAGCCATACCCGACATCTTCAATAATTAAATCTTGTTGTGTGAGATTCATTAAATTTTCCTTTACTCAATACTAATGATTTCTTCCATCATTTTGTCTTTGTCTTAACTTCAATATTTGTCCAATGATGATATTTTAGCTATCTACATATATATTTTATGAGTTTTATTTGGATGGAAGGGTACTTAGGTGAAGATTTTATATTATGTTTCTTGTTTTACAATAGCATCGTGATACAAAGATGCTTGGAAGACCCTAAACAACCCAAATTTGCTTGATCACAAAGTTCCACAACTTGGAACTCTTGGAGGCACTCACTCTTCAATGAACCCAAACCAAACTTAAGATCTCAACTAGACTTCTTATTCAAACATGACACAAGATTCCTTCAAGGATGGGAAACATAAATCTTAGGGTGCTTACAACCTCTAAGGAATCAAAACCACTCATCAACATCCTTTGTTCAAACCTCACTCAACAACTAGTCTCTTTTGTTCATATAAGACTATTTCACCAAAACCCTTGATTCAAGAGGTTATAAGACAACAAAACCACATTAAGTATGGAGGCATTTCATTGAATAATAGAAAATATAAAGATTTCAAATGAAAATTATGGAATTCACATAAATAGATCCAACACCTTGTTAAATCCTTGTCAAATCCTTGTCAAATACATCAAGATGCTTGACAAGCCCATATTAAGCCTTGTAGCCCTAACCAGTGAGTTTTTGGAAAACCACTTCTCACTCCCTGACCATGAACACAAACCAAGATCCTTTTTAGACACCCTTTATGGGATTACAAATTATACCTTGAATTCACTATGGGGATATTTGGAATGATAGGTTAACCTTGAATGTTCACAGTGACCTTATAGGGCAATTAAGCCTCCTTCAACAAAGCAAGTTCTCTCCAAACTCTTCACCCAACCCAACCACCACTTGAAACATTTAAATTTTGTGTCAAAACCACCCAATCCAACATTATCCAGTGCCTAAAACTCTAAAATTTATCACTATTGCTCCATTAGTCTTCAACCCATACAACTCGGTCTGCCACATACAAATGTCAGACCCCTAAAATACTTCATTCACCATGGCCACCATGTGAAACTGCTTGAAAACCCCTATTATCCTAAATTTAACCCTAGACCCTAAAATTTCAATAAGGATCAAAAAATTTCAACCTTGGAATGCAGAGTTAAGGGCATTTTGTGGCAAAACCCTAACTAGTTAGGGTTTCATACCAGTTTGCACAAAATTGAGTGTAACTTATTCAATTCTCAATGGATCTTCTCCAAACCAAAACCAAATGAAAGGTAATTCACTAGTATACTCAACCATGTGTATTTTAGACCATTCTCAATCTATGCATGTTTGTACCATATGACTCTTTACAATCAAATCATGTAATACAATAGAAAATTAGAGCAATTTTTATTGATTAACTTCAAAACTTCAACAACCAAGCATGTCTCAACCCTAAGAGGCATAAATAGACTAAACCAAACCTCCACAACTGATCCCAACTGATTTTTAAATTATTTGACCATTGGGATTACAGGTTGCTTAGTTTTGAGAGAAAAGTTGCAAAAGGTTCTCAAGCAACTTTTACAAGTTTTGCATTCTGATGACAAGACCACTTCAAAATCCTTAAAAACCTTGTTAATATGCGACTTTGGGATTACAAACATAAAATTGATTATTTCCACTTGATTCCCATACATTTTGAGGGTTTGACATGTTTGACCAACTTGGTCCCGATTGGTTACATCTGAACAACTTGGCAGTCATGCCTTACAAAATGACTGAAAACATTTCAAAATGGTCCATACGACCTTATTACAACCATAACAATGACAAATCGTTAAAAATAACTTGATAGCTCACAAGGACCCATAGGTGCTCCTGCACCACATTGGTCTTTTTGTGGTTTCCTATAGAGGTCTAATATATTTTCTATGTATCATGAATTCCCTTTGGAATCCATAGACTATTCTAGATCATGTTAACTTATGTTCTCCTCGTATCCATCCATTGATGAATTCATCACTTTTGTGTTATCATTATCACTATCAATTCCAATTTATTTGGATCCATTAGGATCTTCCTCTTCTTCTATGTTTGGAATTTTTCATATAGAATAGATATTTATTGGTTCATTACCTTCTCTTTCTTCTGAAATTTCTTCAACATATGTTTTATCTTCATTTTCTCCTAATGAAATATGTACTATCTTATTATCACCCACAAAGGTTTTTTTTTTGAGTTAACAATTCTATTTGAATTCACAAACCATCTCAACCCTAAAAATTTTTAGAATTATTAAATACTTATTTCATTTCAACTAATTTGGAATCCATTATTTTTGTCAAGCCTTTAATATTTACTTCTACACTTATCCATGTCCCTAAGGTTTCCATACTAGAACCATCTATTAAGATAATACTCATTGATATTTTAACTAGCTTAGGTCTCCCCAATATTTCCTAGCTTATAGCCAAAATGTTATTTAGGTTTGCACCTGATTCTACCATCACATGTTTGTTTTTGTTGTTGTTAAGATGTGTAGTGATGAGAAGAGGGCCAATTTTCTAGTTCTAGTCGTTAATCGACTAATTTACTTGTTGTTGCTTTTGTTTTTTTCTAATATTTTCCTACTTTTTTTAACTTCACCAAAAGATCCTTTTGTTGATGCAAAGAGGCCAAAATCTTAAACATCATCACCTCCTCTTTAGAAAAACAAGTTATATCATCATTCTGCTATTGAATATAATTTGTTGTCTAGCATTTTTCACCACCTTTTTGTGTTGTTTGTTTGGATAGAAGTAATCATATTCTCCTTCTTTTGGACTTGACTCTTCATCCACATCTTCAATATATTTTTTATTTTTTTTATCAGTATCATTTCCTTGTCTTTTCAACATCATGGCTTTGCTTTTCTTTGTTCTAGATTTTTTACTTGTCTTGCATTATATTTTCTACTCTTCTCCAAAGTATTAGTCATTTGATGTACAACAAGAGACCAGACATCCATCCTTTGAAACTTCTCACCCCTTGTAGTGAAATTATTATTATTACACTAGCATCTCTATGCCTTTGCAAGTCATACCTTCTAGATTATCGTCCATTATTTTTGAAAAATTATTTTTCATTTTCACATATGGGTGATCTCACAATAGTGTGTCCCACTTTTGGGCACGAAGAAAAATTGGGCGTGAAAAAAAATTGTTTTCGACACCTTCGTGCGAAGGGGGGTCTTCACACGAAGGGGGTTAATGTCTTCGAATGAACACACTGATGTGTGGGTGTTTGCGCAATGACCCCCTTAACATGAACCACCCTACGTGGGGGTGTTCGTGTGAAGACCCCCTTCACACGAACACCCTTTTGGTCAGATTTCTAATAAATTTATGGCTATAGCAGTCATTTGTATTGAGCTTGTGGACCCCAAGTGTTGGAATCAACCTGACGATGACTCAAACTGACATCAACATTTTGTAAGCATTTTCAACCTCTTTCGACCATCGTTGATACCAGGTGCACACATTTCTTCCTTTTATTATTATTTTTTATTATAAATTATATGTTTTTCAATAATTTTAGTTAGTTTTTTGTTTTCAGTCATTTTTTATTTTTTTTTAAATTATGAGATAATGTTAGAAAACCATAGAAAATATTAGAAAACCATAGAAAATGTTATAAAACTATAGAAAATTTTAGAAACCCGTAGAAAATGTTAGAAAACCATAGAGAATGTTAGAAAACATTAGAAAATCATAGAAAATGTTAGAAAACCGTATAAATGTTAGAAAAATTTTTAAAAAAATTGTTTGTTTTTAAATTGTTTTAGTTAGCTATATTAGTAATTTTTATTTCCAATAACTTATAATTATTTTTATTAGAAAAATTTAAAACCTTATGAAAATTTAGAAAATGTTAGAATTGTTTTGAAAAAAGCAAACAGAAAATTTTAAAAAAATACTTAAACTTTGTTTATTTGGGTACATGTATGGTTCATTTTTGCAGTTTTTAATTCTTGTATTATATGAACTTTAGAAATTGTTTTTGAAAATATAGTTACTTTTTTATTTCTTAAACACGTGTACCCATGAACATAATGCTCTCTCTCTCTCTCTCTCTCTCTCTCTCTCTCTCTCTCTCTCTCTCTCTCTCNATATCGCTCTCTCTCTCTCTCTCTCTCTCTCTCTCTCTCTCTCTCTCTCTCTCTCTCTCTCTCTCTCTCTCTCTCTCACACACACACACACACACACACACATACAATACCCTTCTTATTTTCTTAACTCTCTCTTCCTCCTTAAGACTATAATATTAATTGTGTTTAATTTCATTAACATATGGTTGTATGATAGAAACACTCAAGGTGTGCTTGCACAAGTCAAATCTAGGACTCTTATAGTTCCTAGCCTTCACAAGATCCTATCCTCTCTTCTAGTATCCTTCAAGCCCTTGCTTAACTATCCTAGGACTTCTCCAACACCACTCTATGAGTTGGTCTCTTTTGTGCTTTACCTTGGGGTATTTATCAACAAAGGGCTCTTTAATCCCTTACTCCTTCTTGGAAGACTCCAAGTGCATTTTCAACTTCTCTTCAATCACAAATGTTGCAAGGGGTGTATTCCATGTTCGGGAATATTCTCTAACTCCATGTGATCCAATTTGGTCAGGGCATCAATACTTTCCCAAACGATCCCAAGACAATCAATGGATTTGGTCTTTTAGGCCTTATAGGTCAATTAGCCCTAATCAGTGACTTTTTCCCATTTATTTCACAATTCTCCCAAATAACCCCAAAAACAAATTGGATATTTTGACACACTTTTCCAAGACATTAAGGATTTTGTAGGTCTTAGGGTTCCAGGGCCTTCGTACAGTAAGTTCCTAGAATTTAGGGCTAATTTGTCTATTTTAGCGCAGTCTGTTGACTTATGTTTAGAAATGTATCTAAATGGATTATAAAATGCTTAAATTTGTTAGGAGGTATAATTAGGACCTCTGTTCTTACGAAACCACACTTTGTTCCATTCTTTCAATCCTTCCCCTACAATAAAAAACCATTAGCTCTCTGGAAAACACCTAACCGGGTGTATAGGACTCGCCTAGGGCTTGCCTTGTAAAATATCTACCTTACTCTTCTGGACTCCTACACTCATATCTACACTATAAAGAAGTTGCCCTACCATATTCATCAATACCATGATGAAATGAGCGGTTGGAATCTATGGGGGAGCCATTTTTCTCAAATCCACTTTGCCAGCACCAGCAACTACAC
Source organism: Thuja plicata (assembly GCA_018584345.1). NCBI lineage: Eukaryota > Viridiplantae > Streptophyta > Pinopsida > Cupressales > Cupressaceae > Thuja > Thuja plicata. Next base: position 410,360 of record MU226943.1, read on the forward strand.
TACTTACAAAATAATTTAAAAGACTAATATAATGAACTCACAGAAATTTTAAATCTAAAAAAAAGGTGCTTAAAACTATCTCTAACACATGAATGTAACATTGGATCTCACTATTCAATCCATCTACCAACACTCAAAACCAAAAGTAGTCGACTATGAGCAAAAATAGTAAACAGAGCTTCTTCTTGCAAATTCAAATCTTACATCACATCCACTTGCCTCAGGAAATGGGATCCTCCATGTCTAAATATTATTTTTATATTATTATATTTTGTTACAACAACAACCCATCATCATACTTTGAAAGGAATCCAATTCTACCAAATGTTGTCATGCAACTTTTAAAAGTTGCAAATGTTGTCATACAACATTTTGAACACTTTTGCATCTTTGTCCAAAACATTCCCAATGACCTCCAATCGACATAAAATGATGTAAAAACATCCTAGAGGCATTTTTAGGCACACTTCTAACCTTTCCTAAGCCTTGAAGGCTTTTGGACCCAATTTCCCACTTTTAGGCTAAACTAGCACTAAATAACTCAAAACACAAAACACCTAGGTTGGATTGATCCTAGTCAAATCCACCTAGGTACACACTTGAAAGACCTTATAAGGCCTAAAGAAAACATTACTAACTTGGATAAGGTCAATACAAGCCACATCAAAAATTGGAACTAGGTATTAGCCAAGGTGCTCCTGCATCATTATTATCATACTCCTTATCTATATATAGTTTCATTTTCATTTTCATCATCATATGAGATTTTCATTTCTATATTCATTTATCATATAGTTGAATTATCAAGTTATCATATTCATTATTATTTGTATTTTAATTTTATAATTTTACATGTATAATTTTATATTTTAATATTAGCTTATAGTTAATGGCATGGTTATATATCAAATTAGTTTCCATTTTACATGCACATGTAATGTACTTAATTTTTAATATTTAAAACATGTTACCCCTAGATGGCCACACATGATCATGATGATGTCCCTCAAGATGAGGTACCTCAAGGTGATGCACCTGAGGGTCACACACCTGAGGTTCATGCACCTGATGTGCCTCGTGTTCCATATATTGTTATCATTTTTCAGTTTGCTACCATAAAGATGGACCGATTGTGAAATTCTATTAGTAGATCTTAGGAGGGTTTGTACAGAGATATATGTAGACTAAGGATTCTAAAGGAGTTGAATGCATGGATGAGATCTCATAGTTCATTTACACCATAGGTTATAGAGGATGTTTTTTGAGAGTTGAGAGCTGAGATCTCGAGCAATGTGTCCTTAGATACAGTCCAGAGCCATGTCTCTAAGGATATCATCAAATAAGAGGTCTTACGATATTATGAGGGAAAGGTCAAGGTGAGGAGATATTAGGTTTCATGGTGCATTATTCCTAAGATTTCTCCTAGGATATACCCTTGATTCCTTCCAGCACATAGATGTTATCCTAATAACAACTAGATTCCTTTATTTTTTGCACAATAGTTATAGTTGAGATATGTTTGGGTCTCAAAGTCAACTATCTAGATCTTCCTAGTTATTTTGGTCAGGGGCGTGGTAGATTTTCCAATTGTGATCAATATCGTAGGGATGATCTAGTTGTGCCTTCTCACATATAGTTGGTTGGGGAGAGGACTCTGACAATGGCACCATTGATGGCTGCTACTGCTAATAGAGTTATCATTGCTTCCCAGAGGGAAGCAGTTGACAGGATCAGGTGGATTGCATTTGTAGCCACCACTATTATGTCTGACACACTCAGAAGATATATTTTGACTAGACTAATCTGACCTAGATCATTTTCTAAGGCATCATCTATTGTTGTAGGCCCGAGTGAAGAGGCATATAGAGCTATTGTTCTTCCTACGCTAGACAATTTACGAGCTCTTTCTAGACATCGGAGTCACTTGGATTTTGCACTTTATTTTTTAGAGGACATGATCCAATCATATTCCTATATTGTAGACTTGCAGAGGATACCCATATAGTTTTTTAGAGATGTCATTACAGTCTTATAGTTCCTTATAGTTCCACCATCCCATGGCACATCATAGAGTCATACACAGCACAGTTCACAACACTCAGCACATCATGACGCACCCACATATCACTCTACAACTGCAGAGGCAGGGATACGAGTTGGTGATGTCTATATCACCATTGTGTGCATAAAGGTATTTGAGGAGAAACTATGAGGGTTGAGGCAAGTCAGCACTAGAAGTGATATAGGATCATTTATGGATATGTTATTCCATCCTTCTGACTCTACACCACTCCCCTCTCAGCTACACACCCCCTACACTCCTCATTACTAGAGAGGTTTGGGACCATAGATGGTGTGAGTGATAATGCATGTGATGGAGATTTTATGGATAATAAGATGGTGCGTGTTGATGATCCTCCTGATCCTGAGACCCAGGTATTTAATTTGATTTATTTTTAACATTAATGTACACTTATTCAATTTTTAGTTTATATTGTACACACATAGTGAATAATTAATTGTATTCGCCTATATTAATGCTTGTAGATGTATAATATTTTACATAGGCACAGTTAGCTAAGCATATTACCTCAGGTGTGGGGTCAGAGCGTGTGTGTAGGAGAGATTTGGTGGATGCGACACCTACTAGTAGTTAGGTAAGTTTTAAATATTCTTTTAAATGTGTGTGTACATGTAAGTTTATTTATATATTTTCAATACTTTGGGGTCATTTTTTGCTTCACGTCTAGAGGATTCTCAGGACACTCGGTCAGAGGGTCACTCTGTTCGTATGTGTCTTGATGGCTCCCTATTTTAGGATATGTTGCATCTTTGATTCAAGATTTATGTATTTCATTATTATATTTTTGACATTTTTAGTTTATGATTGGAGACATATATTTATATGCTCTAGACCTAGACATAGATGATTTATACAGTGTTAATTTTATGATTTGACATATATAAATTTATGTATACTCTGGACGTATACATAGATGATTTATGTGTTTATGGTTGACATCTAGATGATTTATGTATTACATTTATGGTTTGACATTATATAGATTTATGATTTTCATATAGATCATGTATGCATGTTTATGGTTTAACATGTAAATTTATATATTTTGGACGTATGTACATCTAGATATCAATTTTTGTGCTTATGCATGACATCTAGATGACTTATGTATTTATTTTGACTAGATTCTTTTGATTTGAATATATGCTTATTTAGATGTGTTTATCTAGAGGGTTTATGTATTTATGTTTAACATAGATACATCATTATGATTTGATTAGATGATTATACATAGATGATTTGATTAGATGCTTATTTAGATGTGTTTATCTCTAGTGTTGGAATTAATGGGAAGTGTGTACTGAGAGGGGAGGGGTGAATCAGTACCTCTAAAACTTTTGTACCCTTTAATCAATTAACCTTTAAGTTGTCAAATGTATATCCAACCAACTGTTCTATACTATCTTGATGTGAGTTATATCAATTCATAAACTTAACATACATGTGAACATTCATAGAAACATTCATGAAAGTAATTGACACATAACACAAGATATGATATCGCAAATAACTCCTGTTAGGAAGTAAAAATTGCGGTGGGGATGGTACCCACAAAATCTTCACTATCTGCAAACTAGAAGGGGCCGGTTGAGGCTTACAATTTGATCACTTATGATGATCTACCTGGTTAAGAGTATCTATGGAGACCTATTAAAGTCTACTCGGTTAAGAGCTTTAGCAACACTTTTGAGTGTGCACTCAGTTAAGAGATTTGTAGTTGGACTGTTAAATCCACCTTCCTTGAAAGGATTTTTACACTTTGCTCCACTTGTTAGAATGATAGAAAATTACAATTTGACCTGGTATATGCAATCTCCTATTGTTGATAAAGATCCATTTAAGATTACATGAATAATATTATCACCTAATGTGATTGATTTATACCTCTGATTCTCGGTAGCCTTTATTCTTGGTTCTGATAACCAAATTCACCTTTTGTTGTTCTAATTCTTGAAACTTTCAATTTGATCCATAGATGTGCTCGTAGGCTTCATTCATCCTCTCTTCTATATTCACACATGTATAATGAATGATTTCATCATCTATTTATAACATGGATTGACATCATCAAGTTTCACGAAAAACAATGTTAACTCTAAGATTAGGTTTATAACTTTACCTTGATCTCCTAGTCTATGTGTTTTTAAATCAGTTAGACTGATTAAAGCACTTACATTCATGTTTCTTGTCCCTAAAGAAATGGTTTTAAAAAAATCAAGATTCTATAAATAGAATAAGACTATTTTATCTGACGTGGAAGTCAAATCCACTTTTTGCGGGCTGCAACTGACTTTCAGTTTTTGATGGTCAGTTATGCTCTAAAGTCAGTTAACTGTCTTTTGGGTTCCTTGCTTGAACTGTTCTCTTGGTTTTCTCTTTAACAGTCTCTCAGGTTGCACTATATCCTTCACATTGGGTTCCTCTTTATCCTTTCCACTTTGTATTTTTGGTGTACACACAAAGTTGTGTCGTCGGTTCTCCTTGTACTTAGCAGTTTTTGTTGATCTCTTTATATCTGATTTTCAGTTTGCTCTTTGTTTTGTCTTTCAGTGTATGCTTACCGAAAGTGTTCTTTGCATACTAATGGAAAATTAATGTCATCAATCTCCCCCTTTGACATTAGTATCAACAATTGATATGTGCAAAATACTAACAAAATGTTAAGTATGTACAACATATATAATCCTTAGTCATTTCATGACTCCCCCTATGTATATGTCGGTATATCACCTTTTTTGGTAGTACTATATAGTTGCCTGCCTATCTATACATATCATATCTTTCCCTCTATAAAATACATATACATATCATTTTCCCCCTTTTTTGATATTAAGGGCAAAGGTCTATACCTTATAGCTTATCAAAAATGTGAGAGTGTGAAGACTTCATGTCTTCCATCATTTTCTCCCATTGTTCCTTCAAGTTCTCTAGATCCATGTGCTCGAGTGTGATCTTGGAATGCATATCATAGATTTTGTCTGCTATAGACATCTCGGGAGTTTCTATCAGTTGCCTTGCTAAACTGATGTGTTGTTGAAGCAGTGTTAGATTCAGTAGAAGTTGAGCTTGGAGCTCGGTGACTTCTTCTCTGAATTGTGTCTCTACTTCCCACAATTCCTTCCTTAACTTTTTTATTTCAATGATTTTGTCATAATGCAGCTTTAGTGCATTTTCATTGGTGGTTAAGTTGTTTGCACTGTTAGCTAGATCTGAATCTAACTTTGCTATGCTTTCACTATTCTCTTTAGTAAAATTTTCTAGTGTGCTTAGTTGTTGAATCAAGGAAATAGATTTAGTTATAATTGGACCTAATTCGCTAATGAATTGTGAAATCTTTACCTTTTTGACCGCCACTTCTTGGCTAATGTTCTCAATAAGTTTCTGTTGGTACTTCTGCTCTTCTCTCTCTTCAATTGCCTTCTCTGCATCAATGTTCTGTGTTGTAATTTCTTCAATGAGAGTGGCTAGTTGATCAAGAATTAGTTTATTTTGATCAACATCAATGTTGGGTAAAATATGGTGCAAGATGTCCCTATTTGTTTCTAGTACCATGGAGTCTCAGTGTTATTTCCTTAGCTTCTCTTCTAATGCCTTCCTTTGGCATATTTCACTATATTCTTTTAATGCTTCATAATCAAGTGTAGTTGGGTTACATTTTGGTATCTCAATGATTTTATCCAAAGTGACTTCCAACTTATTCTTATTGGATTTCTTCTTCTTCTTTTGATTTGCACTTGAATGTAGTACCATTTATAGTTTCTCAACTTTGTCCATTGTGCTTGATGAAGTGATTTTTGGTACTTCTTTTTGCTGCTTTGTTTCGATGTCATCTTTTTGGTTTTTTGTAGACGTCTCCACATCAACCTTTACATTGTCATTAGCAACATTTTTGGTATCCTCGGGAGTGCCATCTTTGGGTTTTTCTCCTTCATTGGTGTCCTTATGCACTTCATCTAAGTTTTTATGTGCATCCTTCTATGTTGTGTCTCCATCTTCTTGCTTTGATTCTCCTTCTATAACCTTATTAGTTTCAGTTACAATGCGAGTGTCTCCGATGTCCTTCTGATCATCGGTGTCATCTGTCTTTTCTTCTTCCCCTGCATCCTTAGGAATGCTTGAGTCTTTTTCAAGTGACTTGTCTATTTCTTGAAGAATATTGATAGCTTGTATCAATATTGGCATGTTGCCTAGTATGTTCGCCTGTGCATTATCAAATGTGTTGTCCTGTTCATCAGTTGTCTCCTTGGTAACATTGACATCTTCATCTTTTTTTACTTCTTCTATTGGATCATCGGTAATGTCAATGATTATGTTATCCACAATGTTGTCCTTTGTGGTGTCAGACCATGTTTCATCTACAACATCCATATGTTTGTTGTCGGTTGTGTCTTGTTCTTCCTTGTCTAACTCAACTGATGTGTCATCTTTTTCATCTTTGATTAGTATCTGTTCTTGAGTTGCCTTATTAACATCTTTCTATTGTAGGTCTTTCTCGGGGATCTCTTCCTCAATAGGTCTATTCATTATTTTACTCCATTTCTTGTGGCTTTCTTGTTCAAGCTCTATAATCCTCCCTTAAAGAAATTTGTAGGCTCTCAACTTTGGTGAGAATTCCTTTTTATGGTTCTCCATCATTTCATCAATTTCTTCCTTCTTGGATTCATAAGGCATGAGAGTAACAAGTACTCTTCCCTTATCTCCTTCTCATTCTTTAAGGAAAATGTCCATCTAGCATATAGTCTGTCCAAGAGTTCCCTTGGTACATTATTACCTTCAAATTGAATTGGTACATACTTGAATTTACACATTTTTGCAATGATGGCATCTTCAACTTTGTTCTGATCTTTTGGATCCAGTTTCAACCATCTTCTAATTTTAGAATATGTGATGGATCCTAAATTTGCAATAGATTTGCATACCTCATCAATGCTTTCTAGAGCTTTAACATTTGCTACCTCTACACCTTCATCTTTCTTGGTGTCCTCAATGTCTTCTTTGGTTCTGGTGAGTTTCCTTATTCTTTTGTTTGGCCCTCTTTTCGGTGTGGCTGATTTCCTCTTGTATGTTCTAAATTTTCCTTTATTCAAAGGTGGAGGACTTTAATCATTGGTTGTTTGGATTCTTTTCCTTGAAGCAGCTATGGTTCTTGGCTTTTTGGTTGGTGGAGGAAGTGGTGAATCTGACTCTGTGGCCTCAGAGTCATTTTTTTCTTTAGCTTCACCGATAGGTAGCTGTCCTTCAATCTCTTCCTCCTTTTCAGCTTCTTCCTCATGTTTGGTTTCTTCCTCTGTTGCTGACAATATTTTCTTGAGGTTCTTGACCATTTTGTCCTTTTTCCTGACAATTTTCTTTACAACCAGGCCAGATTTGATTCTTGATTTGGCCTCCTCATAAGTTCCAAACTTAGGTTATTTCTTATCTAATGGTTCATTTAATAATGCATCGATTGCTTTAGATGCATGATCAATATTTATCTCATATTTTAATGGTTGTAGCCATGTTGTCCTTGGTACATTAGGCTTGATATAAGTGTGGTCTATATCAACCATGAAACATATTTCATCTTTGAACTTTTCAATAAGTTGTTCAGGTATCCTTACCCTCTTCTACATTCAGTCTTTGAATACAGTAAAGTATTCATCCATGACTGTTTCAAAACTGTCTCTTAGTGAGGTTATGTGTTCATTGATTTGCATGGTGACCGATTTTGTGGAATCCCATTTTATATCTCCTATAGAAGGAAATGTCTCTTGAAAGTAGAAGAAAATGCACATTATAAGTGAGCTAAACTTACATGTGTTTGTCTTTGCATTCCTTATAGTCGTCAAATTCTCTTCTAACTAGTTCAATAGAAGTTCAGATAAATCCAACTGAGTTCCCTTCTTCACAATCTTGTATGATGTGTCTACTGCATGGGATGCTATGTTGTTCATCCTGCTAGCTTGAAAGAATTTGTAGCCTAGAACACATGCTCTAAATTTCATCTTATCATTGGTAATGGTGGATACCTTTAATCCTCTACCATCCCATTTGGCTCATGTGATCTTTTCAGTCTCAGCCTTGGGTGGGTGCTTCAGTGCTTTTACCTTTTTAGTTATAGGGTAACCGGTGACTACATGGATAACATCTCGGGTTATCATCTTTGGTTCATCCAGCCATAGTTTATGATTGTGCATTCGGCTTAGTACTAACCGAATCCATTCATTTTTGAAGACCTTCGATAATAACAGGGCATTAGTGATCCCTTTCACCTCTATGAGTTTATGCTCATCTTTTAAAGATCCATCTTTGTTTCATAGCTTCTTATAATCTTGTTCTACCTCTGAGTTGTCAATTTCTGCAATCTTGCAATGTATGAATGCTCGCACATCTTCGATGAGAAAAACCCTAGCTGGTATTCGCGAGAATTCTCTAGCATCATCAGGTTGTGAAGCAACCTCTAGGTGAATCTTGTAGTGTGGTTCCTCACATGCAGAATTCTTGATGAACTTAAACTCATCCTTCTTGGTGTTCTTCGATTTGACGGTTCTTGAAATTGTGACCATTTTTCAGATTTAGGGATTTCTGATAAATGTGTAAAATAGAGTTGTCAATTGTTGTAGAACTTATTGTTTACACCAGTAGTGATTTCTAATCTTCTTGAAGTGCTCTGTGTCAAGTTGTAGTGGCTATGTGATCCTATCGTTGTTTGCACAAAATTTTCTCTTGTCGCTCTACTTTGGTCGTGGTGAACAATGAGACCCTTCCATCACCTTTTTATAGTTGTTTTCCCTAAAAGGCAAGTCATTAATTCTTACCAACTCCTTGGTGTGTGAAGACTGAGTTTGTCGGTTAAGACATTAACTTCTCTTTTTGGTGTTAACATGATGTTTCGGGGTAGTCGTTATACTTCTTGCTTTTACTGATGGGTTTCAATGTTGGAAACAACTTGTTCACTTTTCTTGGTTACCGACAAGTCTCGGTTTACACTAGCAACTTTTCTTTCTCATGTTAACCAATAATTCTTGGTAAGTGTAGGCAATTTTAACTTTGAGTGTATACCGATGAATTTTTGTATGTATTACCCGATAGCATAGTTATCACATATTTTAACAATTAATACCATGATGCATCTTTACTTATGCAAATTTGGAATTTTATCAACATATTATGGAATTTATGTAAAATAATACATAGTGTAATGCAGTTCCATACTTACTTGTTCTTCTTAGGTGGGTGTGGTGATGTCACCAGATCAATTGGATGGGTTGTCACCATTTGCATTATTTGGTCCATCTTCATCATTGTTTGAAGCTCTTCTCCACATTTTGTCTCTTGCACTCTGGATGTCTTCAATGGTATTTCCATTGGGATATGTGTTGGTCTTTGTCATTCGGTCTCTACAGTCTTTCTTGAGATGACCAACTTTATGACAGTGTAAGCATGTCATTCCAGGGTTAGTCCAGCCTCTAGACTTTCTTGTCTACTGTCTCATATAGTTTGCAGCAATGTGACCAAATCTTCCACATGTACAATTTTTCCAAGTGTTGTAATCTCATACATACTGGTTACCGACTCTTTTCGGTTGATAGGGAGTTTCTTGACCTTTAGGTTTCCATGCTTGCTTTTTCTTTTTCCAGCATTCAAGAGTTGTGTGCCCATTCATTTTGCATGTGGGATAGTATATGTCCATGTAGGTTTCTTTCTTTGGTTGTTTCATCTCAGACTTACATTCATATGTTTTATGTCCTTTCTTGTTACATTTATAACAAAATCCTATGAATGAAGATGTAGATTTAGGAATAACTTTCATTTTGCCTCTGCATACATTTGATGTGTGGCCTTGCTTTCCACAGTGATTGCATGTCAGCTTTCTTGGTCTTGGATTTTTATAGACATTCTTTGGACCAGCTTGATTGGGTGATTCTCCATTGTCAGTAAAACCTAGACCAGTGTTGTTGTTGACTCTTGGTTTTCCTTCAAGAAAATCATCCATTCTTTTATTGCTTTCTTCATCTTTCTTGATAATATCATTATGTTGCTGCTGAATTCTTATTTCATGTTTCAACTTTTCATTCTCATCCCTTATCTCACCGATAGCTTCTATTCTTTCAATGAGTTCAACATTCATTCTGTTTGCCTCTTGACTCATAAGAATAATCTGATTTGTGATCTCATGCTGATGCTCTGTAAGTCTTTGTAGTTTAGACTCTTTCTCTTGTAGCTTTTATGTAATCTTCCTTCTATCATCAATAGCTAGTGTTATTTCTTGCTCAGCTTGTCTAGCACTATTCATGACATCAATCCATCTTACCATCTGTGTCTCTTGACAAATTTGCAGAGATTTCACTTATCCATCCAGATGTTGATTGATTTTAGTTAGGCTTGCGATGATTTCTTTTGATGTATTTGATGCTTTGCTTGTAGTTGATCCTAAAGACTCAAAGAAATCTGGTATCTCTTCCTCGTGATAATCAGTCTCATTACAGCGAGATGCCATAATCTTTCTTTCATCTAACAGTTGTCTCATATTGATTCTAGCTTCTTTATACTGCTCATAGAACATATGAATTTTTAGCTTCTTATTTTCAATATTTTTATCAAGTCTGTACTTCTCCATTGTATGATCTTTTCTCTTAAGCCTTTAAGATTTTCCAAAGAAGAGACTTAGCTTTGATACCAATTGTTGGAATTAATGGGAAGTGTGCACTGAGAGGGGAGGGGTGAATCAGTACCTCTAAAACTTTTGTACCCTTTAATAAATTAACCTTTAAGTTGTCAAATGTATATCCAACCAATTGTTCTATACTATCTTGATGTGAGCTATACCAATTCATAAACTTAACATACGTGTGAACATTCATAGAAACATTCATGAAAGTAATTGACACATAACACAAGATATGATGTCGCAGAAAACTCTTGTTAGGAAGTAAAAACTGTGATGGGGATGGCACCCACAAAATTTTCACTATCTGCAGATTGGAAGGGGTCAGTTAAGGCTTACAATTTGATCACTTCTAATGATCTACCCAGTTAAGAGTATCTGTGGAGACCTTTTAAAGTCTACTTGGTTAATAGCTTTAGCAACACTTTTGAGTGTGCACTCGGTTAAGAGATTTGTAGTTGGATTGTTAAATCCACCTTCCTTGAAAGGATTTTTACACTTTTCTCCACTTGTTAGAATGATAGAAAATTACAATTTGACCTAGTATATGCAATATCCTATTGCTGATATAGATCCATTTAAGATTACATGAATGAGATTATCACCTAATTTGATTGAATAATACCCATGATTCTCGGTAGCCTCTGTTCTTGGTTCTGATAACCAAATTCACCTTTTGTTGTTCTGGTTCTTGAAACTTTCAATCTAATCCATAGATGTGCTCGTAGGATCCATAGATGTGCTCGTAGGATTCATTCATCCTCTCTTATATATTCACACATGTATAATGAATTATTGCATCATCTATTTATAAGATGGATTGACATCATCAAGTTTCACCAAAAACAATGTTAAATCTAAGATCAGGTTTACAACTTTACCTTGATCTCCTAGTCTATGTGTTTATAAATCAATTAGACTAATTAAAGCACTTAAATTCATGTTTCTTGTCTCTAAAGTAATGGTTTTAAAAAAAAATCAAGATTCTATAAATAGAATAAGACTATTTTATCTGACATGGAAGTCAGATCCAATTTTTGCGGGCTACAACTGACTTTCAATTTCTGACGGTCGGTTATGCTCTCAAGTCAGTTGACTATCTTTCGGGTTCCTTTCTTGAACTATTCTCTCAGTTTTCTCTTTAACTATCTCTTGGGTTGCACTATATCCTGCATGTCGGGTTCCTCTGTCGGGTTCCTCTTTATCCTTTCCACTTTGTATTTTCGGTGAACACACAAAGCTGTGTCGTCAGTTCTCTTTGTACTTAGCAGTTTTCGGTGATCTCTTTATATCTAATTTTCTTTTTGCTCTTTGTTTTGTCTTTCGGTGTATGCTTACCGAAAGTGTTCTTTTCATACTAATGGAAAATTAATGTCATCATCTAGATGATTTAAATTTAACAC
>MU226943.1:431233-452988 GCA_018584345.1 Thuja plicata
CCAATTCCTATATAATAAACCCTTCATAACCATTTGAAGGATCCAGGATTTCAAGCTTACATGCGCCATTACTCTGTCAACATTCAAGCTATCTTGCGATCACACACACACTTTGCAATTATCAAATGCTCGACGCTTCTCAAGTCATAGACGCTGCCCAGCCAATACTGAGCATCAAGAACATCGTTTCGGAAGGAGTAGAGAGAAACAATAGAAGCTTCAAGCATCGAAGGGTTTGCATTCGTTTGTCTTCTTTTTTGTTGTTTGTACATTTTATTGCTCACGTTTCTGTTATTCATTTAGTAGTTATTGCGTACTTGATTTGCTTTCACTTGTGAACCTTGGCTACTAACCCCTGCCCTTGGAAAGCTGTGGGAAACCGGAGAGAGAGGCGTACACCTACATTTCTAAGCTCAACAATCACTGCAAAGACATCTCCTGCACAAAAAATGTATACATGAGAGAAAAAACTTACTTAATATAGATCTAGATATATACATGTGTTTGTGTAACTTAATCTATTATACTTATTGACGTTGACCAATCCTGAAATATGATCATAATCGGTAGAAATAAAAGGAATCTCAACAAAGTTTTCATCTGCATCTTCATCAATTGTATCAGTAACAACAAGTGGAACCAAATTCCATGCACATACATATCCACATTCCTAATTGATGCATTCCTCATAGTTTTCAACAATGCAGTGACAATAAAAACATGAGAATTCCCTAGTGTTCAATGTCCAATTGCGATAATTTGTACTCGTAACTGAATGCAAAGATCGTGTCTTCTCTATCTTCTTGCAACCATGCATATTTTTTCTATCCACACATGAACACATATATAACATAAAAAGGAGACAAAATATAAATTTCATTTTGAAAATTTGAATAAAGGATGTAAAATTTAAACAAGAATATATATATATATATATATATATATATATATATATATATATCACATGTATATATATATATATATATATATATCACATGTATAATTTAGACACGTGTATACCTGTTGTCTCCCAAAATACTCTATGTGGTACCACTTGACTCATTCTTGATGATGTGCCAACCTCATTTGGTGTGAAATGTGTCTTGCACCTTTCAAAAACGTCATGTGCATCTTTTATAAGAACTCCCTGATAATTCATTTGATACTTTCATAGAGAATGTTTGATGCAAGATCCAACACTATCATGTTCACCTTTTCCATATCCACTCTCAAAGAAACTCCAAACATGTGGCATATTTTCATTGTTATGATATCTACATAGTGCATAAAATGGTCTGGATGATTTAAATTGTGTCGCACATCCATTTGGCCAAACAAAATGTTTATCATTTTTTATGCCCCTTTCTTTCAAATTTGCAAAAAACTTCTTCAAGCAATGTTCCGCGTAATGAATGTCATACTCTTTATCATCCCTTATACAAAAGTGATATTCTTTCTTCATGACCCATTCTTCAATTGTGCTTTGGAAACCATCCAAATCTAACTGTGTATGGAAATAACACATTTGTACCATAATAGTAATTTGCTTTACAAAATAGTGTTATGATTGAATGACCTTTTGATGAACAAAGGAATAGTTTTATGCAAAATCAACAACCGATAGAATAGTTCCAAGTGGGAAATTGTCTCTCAGTGTTTAGAATTGTTGTATTTCCCACTTAGCGAAAAAAAAGTGTGATGAATGTAGGGTTGAATCAATATTTTAAATTACACCATAAATTCTCCAATAGTTATCTCCTCTTCAACATATTCTAACATTTTGGATTGTTTCCCAAATTTTGTTTCATTCTTTACATATTTGTAACTCTTGCAATTTTGCTTCATTTTTCAAAGGGAAAATAGCCAAATCAGCACATGTTTCACATAATTCTTTTATACACTTTATTTGACCAAATGTATCATCTCTTTTGTCACATAAAATGGATGAGATGAACTCACTTCATCTACTAGGAGGTGCATTTTGAAAACCATGAGTGTCTTCTAAAAATTTTCAAAAAACCTAATAGTGGAGATCAAATTAAATATGATAACGGAAACAACAAGTTCCAAACACTTTGTTTGTCCTCACATAATATGGCTTCAATCTTTCAAAGACTGTTTTCCCAATCTTTATATCATGATTTGAACTATTAAATGACACATATATTTCATGTTGTGTTGTTTCCAACTAATGTTTTGTATAATGTTCATATTCATTAGCTCTAATCATATGTCTGATAAGATCTCTATTGTTTGATTAAGTATGGGTATTATCACTCCAAAATAATGTGATCAAATTCTTGATTCCCTCCTCATCCTATCAGAATCGGGATCTCTACACATAATTTCCAAATTTCTTTCCAAGGTTCTATCATCTAAATAATTCTCCTCTTAACATATCATGATATTATTTTCCTACTAAAACCAATCTCATATGAAATTGAAGATATTTGTCAATTTTGGGGCATAGTGTTACCTACAATGGATGTCGGCATCACTCTTCTTGTAATGGCCTTATCTTTAGATCAAGATCACTTCCCTATATAGAACTCAAACCTTTCCTAAGATTTTTAATAATAGAATTTTGCATAATAGTGTACCATCCTAAAAGGTTGGAACCCATTAATTGGATGTATTTTAGGACCTACTAGACCCCATTTTAGTGATTCCTATATCTGGAGGTCTTCATGCTTGATTTCCCGCATCTTGCATATTCTCTCCTCGAGACTTTTCACATTGCCCGAGTCTTGGATTCACTTTTAAATTAACCCCTTCGGGACTAGGCTAACATAATTTGGCCTTGTCATAGACAAGGCTGTCCCAATTCAGCATTGTCCTTGGGGGGTTGGTTTTAAGTGGGCTCTGGGCCTAGCGCGGGGGTGTTTTATTTTCTGATCTTAGTATGGTCATCCTATTAATTTTGAATCATGAAATTAGTATAAAAGGGGTTTTATCCTCTCATTTTGAGAATCACAATCCATTATATTTCAATCCATTCTTAATGAAAGAAATCATTATTTATATGCAAAATATATTTCAAGTGCAATCAATCAAGCATTCAAGTTGTGAAATTAAGATGGTGGATTCAAGATTTGAAGGCAAGCATCCATTGAAGATATTCAAATCTCCAAGTCTTCATACATTCATACAAAATGCTATCTTCTCTCCTTGATGAAATTTTCTCTCCCATGGTGGCCTAGTGGAGGAATCAAGAAGATTCATTCCTCTTCTCCATCCATGATTTCAAGCATACATTCATTTAAGATCTAGGATTGGCAAGTGTAGATCCATTACATTTGTGAAGGAATCCTTGGTTATACAGCATCCTTGTGGAGTTAACTGATTTCTACATCCATCCATGAGTGTTGGTTGATTCCTATACAAGGGATTGACCAAGGAAAGCTCATTTCCATCAACCTATTTCCCTTTTTCTTTTGTAGGAACAAGTTCTTCATGTTTTGGATCCAGAATTTTAGAGTTTCAAGACCTGTGACTGATCAACTACAAATTTCATTAGTTTATGAGTCTATAGGAAAAGGATGAATTTGTGGGAGTAGGACAAATTTAATCATTGTCCTTTGGATTTGCAAATTTCACAGTAAAAAAATATAGATCTCAGAGTTCTAGATCCATAACAGTTTCTGGTTTTGTTAGTTTTTTCCAGATTTAAAGTTTGTCCCGCCTATCCTAGATTTCAGGGTGATTTAATCCTTCTTCTTTTCTTATTGCATTTCCTTTTATGCTTCAGATCTGATATCATATTTAGTTAGTAGTGATTTCATTTATCATATTTTACATTACTTTCATAATCTTGCATATCAATTTACATATCCTATACATTTTAACAATAAAGGAATTCATCTCCATACTCCATCTTTAAATAAATACCTAGCATTAGCACCCCTTCATCATTTTGGGATTTTTTAATATGATTTGGATTTGATGGTTAATTATTTGTAGGTATTCCTAATTTAATGTAGGATATCTACACATCCACACAAAAACAACCTAGATTTGGTGAGCCATCTCTACACACTTAGACTTGGTTCACCATTTCTTATGTTACATTTTGGTGAACCTGACTTAGTTCATTCCCATTATGATTTTTGTATTATATTCTCCTTATTTTCATTTAGATCTAATTTGTATTCATTTACATTATATTTCATTTACATCTACTTTATATTCATTATATCTTTGTTCTATTATATGCACTCATATGTAGTTTAAATTTGATAGTTAATGTGCTTGTTCCTTTTGCATATTTATTTCAAGTTGCATTTGATTCTTCTTTCCTTTCATTCCATTTTTAATGAGCTTCATACTTTGATTCCAACTTATAACATTATAGTTTGAAGAGGTCATATAATTATGGGTTCATTTGATCCCAACACCTCCTTCTTTCCTAGGAATCTTGGTAATACCAACATGCATCTTACCAACATCAATTATATCATGGAAAACAAATCTTCTCATTATTCTTATGATGAATATAAATCCTTAAGATTTCCTCCTATCCAAGTCCAAAAATTTTATAAAGACTTTGAAAAGTTTGAACAATGCTTAAGTCAAGACAACTCTAATCTCTAGGCTCTTATCATTGTAGAAGGCTTAAGGAAACTTATTCATAAAAATGACCATGGTCTTGACCTCTTGTGTAGCATTTCACATCTCATTGATAATTATATCAAACTTGTTAAGGATTTTTCTCAAGATTTATGTTTTATACCTTCTACTATAAGTGTTGATACCTCTTTGCCTATCTCTACTTTCATTCCTAGTGTGTCCACTTATGCTCCACCCATCATGACAACTTCAAATTCAAACTTCAAATCCTACACATGTGATTATTTCTAATCCTATTCCTCCTTCTATCCCTTCAAGTGTTCCATGTGTTTCATTTCCTTCTTCCATGCCCACTTATCATAGTGTTCATTTTTTATATTTAATCATTCCTTCACTTTCCAACAATATTCCAAACATTTGTCATGTTTCTCCTCCTACCATTCTTTCTACCAAGTCTACCATTAATAGCTTGGCTCAAATTGTATATTCTTTACAAAAAAAAAATAGCTTCCATGAATCAATACAAGTTCAACATTCCTACTTGTGACGATGTTAGTCCTTTGTCTTTGGATATTATCTATGTTGTTATCCTGCAATATATGGATATTCCTCATCTTGAAACTTATAATGGTAAGGTTGATCTTGTGACTCATGTTAAAAATTTCCAAACCTTATGTAGTGATTTCTCTCATGACCATAGGTTTATGGAAATTTTGTTCACATGAACCTTTCAAGATAAGGCCTTTAAATGGTATTGTTCCTTGCCTCCTTATTCAATTGACTCCTTACAAAAACTTGCTAATGCTTTTATTGAATAATTTCAAAACAATATTGGTCCTAAAGTTTCTCTAACTAATTTAATGCATTGTCAACAAGTTGTTAAAGAAAAAGTAACTAATTTCATTGGTAGATTTAAGCATTTGTATGCTAGTATTTCTTATCATGTGCCTGATATTGATGTTAAACGTATTTTTATTGATAATTTACAAAGTAGCATTAGAGATAAGATACTTTTGTCTGAATTGTCTTTATTTTCACAATTGTGTACAGTGCTTCATCATTATCAACTACAAGTGAGTCAATTTGAGAGAACCTCTCTAATGGATCTTGTTCCCATTGATAAGAGTGATGTCTGGTCCAATTTAAACAAGTTTCAGAAATTAAAAAAAACTACATCAAAATCAAAAAATCATCCAACAACATTGATCAACAAGAGGAAGAAACATCCAAAGGTGTGGCTCCTTTGTCATCTATTTTTAAACATGCTCAGAATTATACTCAGCTTTCTGAATCTTTGCATAATGTGACGTTGAAGTTAATTAATGCTAATGTGTTAAAAATTTCTCCTATCAAACCAATGGACACCTCTAAACCCCAATCCAAATCATTTTTCCAATACCACCGTCAGTCTTGTAAGGAAGTTAAGTAGCGGAACAACTTCCTACACTAACCCTAAGGGGAGAATAATGTAAAAACTTTCTCAAATCATTTTCGCAGCTATAGAAACTTAACATAAATAAACATAAGGATAAATATAATTCATACCACAACACAAATATTTACGTTGGAAAAACCATTTTGGGAGATAAACCCCACACTCCAAAAGCAACCCAATATATTATTAAGCAATAAAAAACATATTACAATATACTTGCAGAGAAATCTTCTTTCAGTAGTATCGTCGATTAGAGATCTAGAGGCATTTAGAATTCTATAAGACTCTTACTCAAAACCTCCATCTCACGCACCTACTATATAGGAGATACAATACAATAAATTTCCAAACGGTATTACAAAACCATGCGCTAAAACCACCCCAAAAAGAGGCACCTATCTTATCTCCAATCATAGATTCCCTATGATGCATCAATACACACACCAACATGTGTAACTCCCGTTTACAGCTCATTTAAATGTTCGATGGGTTTTTACATTTCCTATTTCAGGAAACCCAACTTCCAGATAACATAACTTGTGAACTGTGTACCTGATTGGCTATTATAACCCCATTTCAAAAATTCCATGAAGCACTCTACGACCAAATTCATAAAGCACCATCCTGGGCAAAGTTTGACCCATTTTCGGAGCCTCTAAGGCCTTCAAAATTGAGTTCAAAGTTTTTGTATGACCCTATCAAAAAACTAAAAATTTAATATCTTCAAAACCAAACATGATCTTTCCACAAAACTTTATCGACATGCTTATATATCCAAAATGAACCTCCAAAAAAGAAATTGGAAAACATTTTCTCTCAAATGACTAACTTACTAAAAATAGCTTCCATATGTAACTGCAAGGTTGAGATACATTTTCCCAAAAATCTCCCACTTTTTGAACACCTTGCAAGAAAGAGAAAAGGGAGTATATACACCATCACTTAATTGTTGGGGGTCGTGAGGCCCATAGACTCCGAACACCATTTGAACTTCTCTGTGCTCACAACCTTTGTTAATTAATCTACAAAATTTATCAAAGTCTCTACCTTAACCAACTTCACCTTGTCATCCTCAACCATATCTTTGACAAAATGATACTGAACATCAATGTGCTTGGTTCTGGCATGAAAATTTGGGTTCTTCTCTAGGTAGATTGCACTCTGACTATCACAATAGACTGTTACCACTCCTTTTTTATTCCAATATCTAAACATGGTCTCTTAAGCCAAATGGATTCTTTACAAGCATGAGTAGCTTCCATATACTCTGCTTCAGTAGTGGACAAAGAAATCACAACCCATCACTTACTCATCCAACTAATTACACCACCAAATAATGTAAACACATAAACATTAGTGGATCTTCTATGATCAGTATCGCCTGCCCAATCTGCATCCACATAACCATGAATATCAATGGAAATTCTTTCTCACATCATATTACCATGACAACACAAAGAATATTCTAAGGTACCCTTCAAATATTTGAAGACTCTTTTAACTGTATCACAATGAACTCTACCAGGATTAGTGATGTGAGTGTTCCAAGGGTTTGCTTGCACAATTGACTAAGAAGATCTCCTTTTGTATTCTTCAAGGATACTAATCTCCTCTAGGTCCTTATTAGGCTTAGATGATTAACTAATTCCTAATCCAACTCTTCTCTAAGATTCTCACACTTTGTGCTTCACCTTTGAAAGACTAACAGCCTAGTAGTTAATTCACTTCCTCTCCTACACTTAGAAGGATCTAAGTGTAAACTCCACTCATACACATCCATGAATCATTACAGGGGTGTCCATCATCATGTAGACAGTCCATTTTATCCCATTTGACTCTATTTTGGAGGATCTCTTAACTCTTTTCAATCGAGTTCCAACTTTAGTCTCAAAGAGGCCTAATAGGGTTTGTTTCCTTGTAGCCTTTCATAGTGACCTTTTCTTATTTCTTGCAAAAATTTTCCAAAGAAATTGAAAATCTAAGCCCATATCCAGATACACTTTATCATTTTACAAGATATTTTGAAATTTTTAGTTCCCTAAGTCATCCGTACATAGGGTTCCTACAATCTAGGTCCAATAGGGCTAATAGGCCTAATTTCTAGGACTGTTTGCAACTTAGTTGAAAACTTGCTTAAAACTTGGTCTCAATGATTGGTATAAACTCAACCATCATAGTATGTTAGGATAAGACTAAACCCTAACTGAAACTATACTTAGTTTGTACAGTACTTTCTTCCCCTATATAAAACATGTCAATTCTTCTATCCTAAACTACTAACCGGACACTGTCAACTCACCTAGGGCTTAGTAGTAAAAATAGCTCTCCATCTTTCTAAGACTCCTAATCCTAAAAATATGTACACTACTGACTCCCCTAACATTTCCATCCATCCTTAGGTGTTTCCCATGGCTAGATTTCATGGGGGAGCCACAACTTGACTAACTGGTCAGGACAGTTTCAGTGAGTCTACTAAAAATAATCAATTTAACTAAGACCGTATACTACCTCAAAACAACTAACTTACTGAATAAAGAATGCTTGGAACTATCCTAAGAACACAAAGAAACCATTAATTCAAATCTTTCAATCCATAAGATGGCACTATCACAATGAAAAATATGGGATTCTCAGAAAACCAGAATTGCAGACTGTATTGCTCTCTCCAAACTTGTTACCATGAATGACTCCTCTCAAGATTTGAGTCCTTGAGACATTAGATGCCATATCCATGATTATAGGCCTTTTTGGTCTATTCCCCACTCCTGGTTTGTAGTGGGATCCAAGGTAAACATGTTGCATGCAACATTTGCAATTATTGCAATTGTTGTCATGACAACAATTTAGCAACTTTTGGCATCTTTGCCATTATGCCTTCTCCCTAAGTTTTAGGACCTCTAACCTCTTCATTTCAAGGATCCGAGATCATTAAAGGCCTCAAGGCATCTCTATGTCCTCATTTATGTGTTTAGGACACATTCATGACTCAAATCCAACATTTAGCAACTAAGCCTAAGTAATTGAAAAACTACTAACAATGGCTATTGTTGTGACCTTATTCCTAATGACTAACTCACCTATCCCACATTGCAATGACCTTATAAGGTATAGAAACAACCTAACTATCTTTACTTGGCCAATGTCAAGTACAAGCCAAAAATGATAAAAACATAGAGGTTAGCCTAGGTGTGCTCCTGCACCAACCTCCCCAAAACAAAAAGATCAATCCACCCTTGGATTGAGGATGCTTGGATCGATCCCCATCTTATTGAACTATAATTCTTTAACCCATAATGCATTAGCATCCATTTGATCATGCTTCTTTATCAAGTGTTCCTTGTATGCTTTGGTTTGAGTTTGTTTGTAGACTCTAGTATCCAGTATAGTATCAGCTCCTGTGACTATAGTAGAGGGTAATTAGAGATCTTCCACATCTCTGATCACTTCCTTGAGATTCTGATTCATGTCTTGTTGTGGTCCTTTGTAATGGACTAAGTATGCAATATTAAAAATAGGTGATAGTCCACTGTCTTCTGGGAGCTCAACTTTGAATGCATTATCATCATACTTAGCTAAGATAGGACATGGACCTATCCTCCTCATCTGCAACTTGTGAGGGACTCCCTTTTGAAGTCTTGATTTGTTAAGATGTACCATGACCATGTCACCCACATTGAACTAAACTGTTCTTCTACTCTCATCAACCTTGGTTTTGTGTTTCAAGGTGTTCTCAATCAAAGTCTTCCGGACTGTTTCATGTACCTCTTGCATTGCATAGGCAAAATCATCTACATATCCACTTGCCTTCACTCCATCCTTCAAGTCTCTCAACTCATAGACTCCTCTAGGATTCAATCCATATACTATCTCAAAGGGGCTCTTCCCTATTGATCTATTGATGGTATCATTGTAGGCATACTCTGCTTGCCCAATCAATTGATCCCATTGCTGTCCATATTCCTTGGTCAAGCATCTTAGTAGATTTCCAAGGCTTCTATTCACCACTTCGGTCTAACCATTAGTTTGGAGATGGTATGCAGACCCAAAGGATAAATTAGTGCCCAATCTTTGCCAAAGAGTCTTCCAAAAATGACTCATAAATTTAGTGTCTCTATCTGACACTATGCTCATAGGTAACCCATGGATTCTCACTATCTCTTTGAAGAAGAGAGAGGCTATTTGGCTAGCATCATTAGTGGTCTTGCATGGCACAAAGTGAGCCATCTTGCTAAATCTGTCCACAACTACATAAACATTATCCATGCCTTGTTTGGTCTTGGGTAACCCAACTACAAAATCCATGCTCAAGCATTCCCAAGGCCTAGTGGGAATAGGTAGTGGCTGATAAAGGCCTACATTTGAAGAAGTACCTTCTACTCTTTGACATACAATACAACTTCCCACATACCTCCTAACATCAAGATTCATCCTTGGCCAATAATAGAACCTTTGAACAAGTTCTTAGGTCTTAGTGATCCCAAAGTGACCACTCAATGCACCATTGTGCTTTTCTTAGATTAAGTTCTCCCTAATAGACCCTCTAAGGACACACAACTGATTTCCCTTGAACAAAAGATTACTTTTCAAAGTGTATTCATAATACTTACTATGAAAATGGTTTTTTTACTTAGCACATACCTTATAAATGTCTACAAAATCCTCATCATCAGCATATAGATCTTTGAAATGATCTATTCCCATGCTCTTCAACTGAATTTCTTGGATGGTAAGAGCTCTTCTAGACAATGCATCTACCACTTTATTGAGGACACCTTTCTTGTGTTTGATATTAAAGGTATAAGCTTGTAAGTATTCCACCCATTTCATGTGCTTGTGGCTCAACTTCTCTTGGGAATTCAGAAAACTTAAAGCTTGATTATCCAAGTAGACTATGAACTCCTTGGGGAGTAAATAGTGTCTCCATTTCTTTAAAGCCTGAACTAATGCATACATTTCAAGGTCATAGGAAGAATACTTCCTCTTGGCTTCACTCGACTTTTCTGAATGAAATGCTACTGGTTTGCCCTCTTGGCTTAGGACAGCTCCAATAGCCACATTGCTTGCATCACACTCAATGGTGAAAATCTTCTCAAAGCCTTGCAAGACTAAGATAGGTTGGGTAGCAATCTTTTCTTTCAATAACTCAAAGCTCTTGGTGGCTTGTTCATTCCATACAAACCTTGTCTTCATTCCTCCTTAGATTGTGTCCAACATGGGGGCACAAATAGCACTAAACTGCCTTATAAACTTCCTATAATATTGAGCAAGGCCATGAAAACTTCTTACCTCTGTTGTTGTCCTTGGAGCAGGCCAATTCATGATGGCTTCCACTTTACTTTTGTCCATTTTTAGATTTCCATGAGAGAGAACAAACCCAAGGTACACTAGCTCTGTTTTGATGAACTCACATTTCTCCAAGTTGATCATCAACTTTTCTTCATGCAGCTTCTTGAAGACAGTCTCAAGGTGTTGAAGATGCTCCTCTATTGTCCTACTATAAATTAGTATATCATCAAGATATACTACTACAAATTTTCCAATGTAGTCTTTGAAGACTTCATTCATGAGCCTCATGAATGTGGAGGGGGCATTAGACAGTCCAAATGGCATGACAAGCCATTCATACAAACCTTCATTGGATTTGAATGTTGTCTTCCATTCATCTCCCTCACGTATCCTGATTTGGTGATAGCCACTCTTCAAGTCTATCTTACTAAAGTACTTAGCTTCACCTATAAAATCCATTAGGTCTTCAATCCTAGGTATTGGAAACCTATATCTAATGGTTATCCTATTTATGGCTCTTGAATCAGTATAAAGTCTCCATGTTCCTCCTTTCTTTGGTGCTAGGATAGTAGGTACTACACAAGGGCTAATGTTTTTCTTGATAAGGCCTTGGTTAAGGAGTTCTTCTATTTGCCTAGCAATTTCCTCATTTTGTTGAGGTGTCATCTTGTAGGCTGCCTTATTAGGCAGGGTATCTCTGGTTATGAAGTCTATCCTATGACTTATGGCTCTTGTAGGGGGTAATGTTGATGGTTTTCCATCACTTACTATGCCTTCATAAGTCTGCAACATACTTTGTATCTCTTTAGGTATCTCTGATTTCTTGTCTCCTTTTTCTTCATTCTTTTCTCTTGGTCTTAGCACCATTGCATAGCCAACTCCTCCTTCTTCCATGGCTTCTATGAATTCTTTCTCACCCACCATAAGCACATTAGGACTTTTTGTCTTCACATCTACATCTTCTAATGATGATTGGATCTTGAAAGTTACTTTATCCTTCTTGAATGTATAGGAGTTCTTCACTCCATCATGGATAGCTTGGCAGTCAAATTGACATGGCCTGCCTAGGAGCAAGTGACATGCATCTATGGGCAACACATCACATAGAACCTTGTCCTTATATCTCCCTATAGATAACTCTACCCATGTTTTCTCATTGACTAAGACATCTTGTCCCTTATTGAGCTGTGTGACCTTGTAAGGATGGGTATGAGGTATCCTTGTCATGCCTAACTTGTTGACTGCTTCTTCTGACACAATGTTGTCAGTAGACCCTGAGTCTACAATGACTCTACATACTTCACCCATAACCTTACATTTGATTCTGAATAGAGACCTCCTTTGGCTTGGCTCCTCCTTAACTGGTTCCTTGATCAATGTCCTCCTCATCATGAGGTTCTCACCTTCTTCGGAATTCAGTGGTACCTTAGAGTGTGTCTCTGTTGCATTTGTCTCTTCACTAACTAAATTAGTTCTCTTGTTACCTCCTTGGGAAGTACTACCCTTCTCTAGACACCTATAGGCAGGGTGTCCCATTTGGTTGCAATGGCAACATTTCATATTGGCAAAGTAATTGCCTCTTCCTTGTCCACCACTTCTACCTCTGAAATTTGAGTTCCTTCCTCTTCCACCTCTACTAGAACTTCCCTCTTGCTACTCAGTGTACTTGAATTCTCATTGTGTCCTTGATTCTGAACTTCTTCCACCATAGCCACCTCTTGTTCCTCTATTATCCCTTCCTCTACCTCTTCCTTTAGAGGTTTTCTCTTGTTTTCTTTTGCCTTTCTCCTCTATCTTCAAGGCCATTTGATAAAACTGGTGAATGGTTTTGAAGTTCACAAAACTCATGTCTTCTTGAATAGACCACTTGAGTCCAATCAAGTATCTAGCTAGCTTGATGCTTTCATCTTCCACCACTTGTGACCTTAAGCACAACTTTTGGAACTCTTTGGTGTATGCTTGGACATCCAAATCTTTTTGTCTAAGATTGTGTCTTCTCCTATGCAGTTGAACCTCATAATCATCAGGTAAGTAAGTCTGCTTGACTTTAGTCACCATTCCTTTCCATGAGACTATAGGACTCTTTCCTTATTTCTCCCTCTCAGTTTGAACAAACTTCCACCATGTGAGAACTGATCCTCTCAACCTTGACTTGGCCACATTCACTTTTTGGGCCTTTGTGATACCATCACATTTGAAATGGTTCTCTATGCTGTCAATCCAATCCACATATGAATCTAGATCCATTTGTCCACTAAAAAGTGGTACACCCTCTAAAGCTTTTCCACTTAAAGCCTTTAATGCCTTTAAGAAGGGTTCTTGGTCACTAACAGGGTCAGGGGTTGGAACTTCCTCTTCTACATCCACTCCTTTTTCCCTTTCTTCTTCTTCTTCTTTCTGATCTATCTTATCTTTCATCTTCTCAGCTTTGTCTTGGGCTTCTCCCAAGAGTTGCTCCATTTGAGACAACCTTTCTCTTAGCAACTTGTTGTCTTCTTCTTGCTCATCCACCTTTTTGGCTAACTCAGCATTAGTTTCCATGGATTTTTCTTCTACTAATCCAAATGGTTTATTTTCTCCAACTGATTCAGTAGGCTAGAACATCCACCACAAGCTTGATATTTAATCAAGCTCTGATACCAATATGATGTGAGTGTTCCAAGGGTTTGCTTGCACAATTGACTAAGAAGATCTCCTTTTGTCTTCTTCAAGGATCCTAATCTCCTCTAGGTCCTTATTAGTCTTATATGATTAAATAATTCCTAATCCAACTCTTCTCTAAGAGTCTCACACTTTGTGCTTCACCTTTGAAAGACTAACACCCTAGTAGTTACTTCACTTCCTCTCCTACACTTAGAAGGATATAAGTGTCAACTCCACTCATAGACATCCATGAATCATTATAGATGTTTCCATCATCATGTAAACAGTCCATTTGATCCCATTTGACTCAATTTTGGAGGATCTCTTAACTCTTTTCAATCGAGTTCCAACTTTAGTATCAAAGAGGCCTAATAGGGCTTGTTTCCTTGTAGCCTTTCATAGTGACCTTTTCTTATTTCTTGCAAAAAATTTCCAAATAACTTGAAAATATAAGCCCATATCTAGATACCCTTTATCATTTTACAAGATATTTTGAAATTTTTAGTTCCCTAAGTCATCCATACATAGGGTTCCTACAATCTAGGTCCAATAGGGCTAATAGGCCTAATTTCTAGGATTGTCTGCAACTTAGTTGAAAACTTGCTTAAAACTTGGTCTCAATGATTGGTATGAACTCAACCATCACAATATGTTAGGATCAGACTAAACACTAACTAAAACTATACTTATTTCATATAGTACTTTCTTCCCCTATATGAAACATGTCAATTCTTCTATCCTAAACCACTAACTGGGCACTGTCAGCTCGCCTAGGGCTTAGTAGTAAAAATAGCTCTCCATCTTTCTGAAACTCCTAATCCTAAACATATGTACACTACTGACTCCCCTAACATTTCCATCCATCCTTAGATGTTTCCCACGGCTAGATTTCATGGGGGAGCCATAACTTGACTGATTGGTCAGGACAAGACCAGTGAGTCTACTAAACTGAAATCAATTTAACTAAGACCATATACTACCTCAAAACAACTAACTTACTAAATAAATAATGCTTGGAACTATCCTAATAACATAAAGCAACCATTAATTCAAAGCTTTCAATCCATAAGATGGCACTATCACAATGAAAAATACAGGATTCTCAGAAAACCAAAATTGCAAACTGTATTGCTCTCTCCAAACTTGTTACCATGAATGAATCCTCTCAAGATTCAAGTCCTTGGGTAACATTAGATGCCATATCCATGATTCTAGGCCTTTTTGGTCAATTCCCCACTCCTAGTTTGTAGGGGGATCCAATGTAACTGTGTTGCATGCAACATTTGCAATTATTGCAATTGTTGTCATGACAATAATTTAGCAACTTTTGGCATCTTTGCCATTATGCCTTCTCCCTAAGTTTTAGGACCTCTAACCTCTTCATTTCAAGGATCCAAGATCATTAAAGGCCTCAAGGCATCTCTATGTCCTCATTTATGTGTTTAGGACACATTCATGACTCAAATCCAACATTTAGCAACTAAGCCTAAGTAATTGAAAAACTACTAACAATGGCTATTGTTGTGACCTTAGTCCTAATGACTAACTCACCTAGCCCACATTGCAATGACCTTCTAAGGTCTAGAAAAAACCTAACTATCTTTACTTGGCCAATGTCAAGTACAAGCCAAAAATGATAAAAACATGGAGGTTAGCCTAGGTGTGCTCCTGCACCAATTAGACATATATCTAGAAAGAACTCACACTGCTTGGTAAAGGTCTGGTCTAGTACAGACCATAGCGTACATCAAACTTCTAACTGCACTCTTGTAAGGTACTCTTCTCATATCTTCCATCTCTGATGGAGATGTAGGATAGTCTAGAATGGATAATTTTGTTCCAACTTTAAAAGGAACATAGAATGGCCTAAAATCCTATAATTTGAACCTCTATAAAACTAAGTTCACATACTTACTCTGGCCTAGCCATAGATTTATGTTCACTCTATCTCTTTCAATTTACGTCCCAAGAATGTGTTTAGTTGCACCAACTTCTTTGATATCAAATTTAAGAGCAAGTTGAGACTTCAGTTCTACAATAATAACTTTCCCTTTACTAATGAATATCATATCATTAGCATATAATGCAATGTAAAATAGATTACCATCATTATATTTTTAATAAACACAATGATCTGATTTAGATTGCTCGAAACCCAAACTCAACACATATGTATCAAATTTATGGTACCACATACTAGGACTCTTCTTGAGGCCATATAAATATTTATTCAATTTGTAAACCAATTTACTTTTACCTTTTACCATGTAGTGCTCTAGCTGTGTCATGTAAATATCCTCCTCCAAATTACAATGAAGGAAAGTAGTTTTCACATCTATTTGTTCAACTTATAAATCATAAGCAGTAATAATAGAAAGAAAAAATTGAATGGATTCCATTTTCACAACAGGAGATAATATATCACCATTATCAACACCCTCAACCTAGGTGTATCCTTTTGCAACCAACCTTGCTTATACTTCTCAATGCTTACATCTGAACCAATCTTTTTCTTGAACACACATTTGCAACCAACAGGTTTACGTCCTTCAGGCAATGGTACAAGATCC
Organism: Thuja plicata; assembly: GCA_018584345.1. Taxonomy (NCBI): domain Eukaryota; kingdom Viridiplantae; phylum Streptophyta; class Pinopsida; order Cupressales; family Cupressaceae; genus Thuja; species Thuja plicata. Next base: position 447,734 of record MU226943.1, read on the forward strand.
CATGTATCATTCTTTTTCAAAGCTTCCATTTCTTCATCCATAGAAATATTCTAGAATTACGCATCATCCATACCTAGTGCCTCTTCTATATATCTAGGTTCATCAACACTAAAATTCCAGGAAAAAACACATATCTAGTCATCAAGTGAATACCTTTTAGGTGATTGTCTCTACCTTATAGACCTTCTAACATGCTAATTTGGAGGTTCTTACTCCTCTTCTGAAGATTTAGAGCTGATTGAGCTCTCCTCAACTTCTTGTCTATCTTGGGGCCTCAATTCAGCTTTCTTAGGCGTAGAAGGCAATTGAATCCCATCTTCCTTTTTATCCTTTTTAGTTTTTTCTAGTTTTAATGTAATAGAAGAAGGCTTAATTTCTCTAAAAATAATGCTTCTAATATGAATTACCTTTTGTGCAACAGGTTCCCAAATCTTGTACCCTTTTACACCATGACTATAGCCGATGAAGATGTAATTCACAACCCTTTTCTCCAATTTTGTTCACTTCTCCTTTGATACATATGCATATTCCTCACAACCAAAAACTCTAAGATGTCTCGATGAAGGCTGATGACCCGACCATGTTTCCATAAGTATTTTATCAACAAGAGCTTATGTAGGAGGCCTATTAATCAGGTAGCAAGTAGTTGCAATAGCTTCAGCCCAAAACCTGTGTTCAAGGCTATAACCACTCAACATACTCCTACCATTCTCCATCAACATCATGTTCATCCTTTCTATAACTCCATTCTGTTGTGGATAATACAGAGTTGTTTTATGCCTATGAATGCCACAATATTTACAAAATCTATCAAAATCATTAGAGAAAAATTCACCACCGTTATCAGTTCTCAAACATCTTATCTTCCTTCAAATCTGCAATTTACCCATTGCTTTAAATTCCTTATATTGACTGAAAATATCATATTTACTCTTTATAAAATATACTCATGTCCTTATGCTATAATAATAAATAAATGAAACATAATATGTGGATTTTCCAATGGAAGGAACATCAACAGGACCAAAAACATCATAATGAATAAGATCCAACACACCACAAGATTTATGAAAACTCAACTAAAACTGAATGCGGTTTTGTTTTCCATAAAAGCAATGCTCACAAAAATCAAAGTCAAGATTACAATCATTCAAACCGTCGACAAGTTTTTAATTTTTCAAGGTCCTTAGACCATTTTCTCCAATGTGGCCAAGTCTCTAGTGTCACAACATAGTCTTATCTGTAGGATACTTTGATTCAGAAGAAAAAGCACCCTTAGGTACCCAAAATCCATTACCATCTCCTGTAGGTAAAACTCTCACCTTTTCCAATGAAGTATATGTAGATTTGGTCTCCATGGAAGTACTATTACACTCAGCAGTGTATGCATCTAGCTTATAGAAGGTGCCACTTCTAACACCTCTAGCAACTACCATAGAACCTCTCCCCATTTTGCACCCTACATCAAAAAAGACTACCTGCATACCCAAATCTATCAGTTTGCTAACAGAAAACAAATTTCATCTTATACCAGGGAGATGTAGCACACCACTAATCTTTCTTATTCTACCATCAAGAAACCTTATTTTAACTTTACCACAACCAGCAATATTTAAATGAGAATTATCACCCAATTACACCTTACCTCCATCAAATTTTTTGTATTCAGAAAACCAATCTCTATTAGAATTCATATGAAAGGATGCACCCGAGTCAATTATCCATGAATCATCACATGCATGAGTGGACAAAGCTGCAATGAATGCATCTCAATCTTCCTTCTCAGACTCAAAATCTTAATCAAATTTCTTCTTTTTCTTCTTATTTTCTTCTTTACAGTCCTTACGAATGTGACCAAGCTTACCGCAATTCTAGCAAATGACTTTTGACTTTCAAGGAGATTTTGATCTCCCTTTGGATTTAGACTTGTTACGCTTCTCAATCTTCTTTCCTTTTTCCTTAGGTCTTCCAGGGGAAACTAGGACTTCCTTGGTACTAATGGATACCTTCCTCAGCTCTTTAGAAAGAAAAGAACCCACCACATCTTCCATCGTCGAAACAACATAAGTATTGTTAATAGCCATAACAAGTGAATCCCATAAATCAGGCAAAAAACAAAGCAGGATCTAACATTTCTCCTCTTCATCCATTTTGACACCAATGGATGCCAACTAAGCCACCAACATATTGAATTTTTCTATGTGGTATGTAACTTGTCTACCCTTCTCCATTCTCAAGGAATACAACTTCTTCCTTGAGAAAATCTTATTTACTAAAGATTTTTCTTGATACATCTCACAAAGCTTCTTCCAAAGCTTCTTTGAATAATATTCTTCATGGACGTTGATTAGAATAGAGTCTTCAAGGCACAATCTGATTAGACCCTTGTCTTTACGGTCCATAACATCATATTTAGTAGCTTCATCTAGATCTATAGGTCTCATGACATTCACATCAAAAACATCACATAGATCTTGATCTATTAACTGATCCTCCATCTTTAACATCCACATTTAAAAGTTATTTCCTAAAAATTTATCCACCTCTATCGTCCCTAAAGAGCTCACAATCTGTAAATTCCTACAACAAGATCACAAAGTATCTTCTACACAAGCTCCCACTCTAATCTCAATTAAATTCAAAAAACCAACAACCCAATACTAAAACCAAAGGTGTTCAGGCTCTGATACCACTTGTAAGGAAGTTAAGTAGCATAAAAACTTCCTACACTAATCCTAAGGGAAGAATAATGTAAAAACTTTCTCAGATCATTTTTGTAGTTACAGAAACTTAACAAAAATAAATATAAGGATAAATAATATTCATACCACAACACAAAGATTTACGCAGGTAAAAACCTTTGAAGAGAAAAACCCCACACTCCAAAAGTAGCCCAATATTATTCAGCAATCAAAAATATATTACAATATACTTGAAGAACAAGATTATTTCAAGAGTACCATCAATCAGAGATCTAGAGGTATTTAGAAAGCTATAAGACTCTTACTCAAAACCTCCATCTCACACACCTACTATATAGGAGATACAATATAAGAAACCACCAAACGCTATTACAAAACCATGGGCTAAAACCACCCAAAAAAGAGGCACCCATCTTATCTCCAATCAAATATTCCCTATGATGTGTCAATACACACACCAACACGTGTAACTCCCTTTTACAGCTCATTTACATGTTCGATGCATTTTTACATTTCTAATTTTAGGAAACCCAACTTCTGGAGACCATAACTTGTGAACTGTGTACCTAATTGGTTATTATAACCCCATTTTAGAAATGCCCTGAAGCGGTCTACAGCTAAGCTTGCAAAGTGTCATCTTAAGTAAAAGTTTGACCCCTTTTCGGAGCCTCTAAAGCCTTCAAAATTGAGTTTGAAAGTTTTTATATGACCTCGTCAAAAAACTGAAAACTTAGTATTTTTAAAACTAGACATGATCTTGCCGTGAAACTTTACCAGCATGCTTATCTATCCAAAAAAAACCTCTAGAAAAGAAATGTGAAAATTAGGTGCTCAAATGTCCGAGTTACTCAAAATAAATTCCATATCTAACTGCAAGGTTGAGACACATTTTCCCAACAAGTCTAGCCATGATACTAAACAATGTTTCAACTTAAAGAGCATTATCCAAGATCTTATTTGTTCTAAAGCTATATCTTTTGATGGTGGCAATGATAAAGGAAACAAATTTGTGTCACCTCCTAACCAAAACTTGCAAATCTACACCAATCCTTTTCCATCTCACTCAACCAATACTATTAATAAACCTTCTTCTTCCCAGTGCATTGACTATGATGACAAAGTTAATGAAGCCAGTCATGTTGTTAACCAATTTGAGAAAGTCAAACCTAAACCTCTATCTAAGCCCTGCATTACCTTTGATCCTAGAGAGATAATTAAAGTACATGATGGTCCCCTCTATATTGTCACAATGATCAATGACCTTCCTACTCATGGAACCCTTGTCAATCCCACTCTCATGGTGAATGTGATAACTGAAGAACATCTTTTCAGCAAACAATTGCAAAAATATTTTTATGACAAATCTGTTGTTATAATTCAAGCTTGCAATGGTTTCCTTTATCCTTCGCATGGTTCCATTCCCTTCCCTGTTGAAGTTGGTGGTAAAAATTTAGATGTTACCTTCATTGTCATTCCAACTTCTAATCAATTTCAATTCAAACTTGGTCTTCCTTGGCTTACCTCCATGCATTTTGTGGCTTCTCCTATTCATAAATGTATTAAATTTCCTCGTAATGGAGAAATCATGATTGTTAACCATATTCTTTATCAGTCTTTTGTGCCTCAAGACTCATTTGAACTTGATTTATTTTTTCCTTCTATGCCTCAACCAACTCAAACCCATCCTGACCATCTCTTTAGATCATATCAAGCCTACAAGGTTCAAAAGATGTGTTAACTTAGCAAAACTAAGGATGATCCATCTCTTTTCCTTGGACGTGGACTTCTTTCTACACCACCTATACCACCTCTTTCTATTTCTTATACACATACTTATTGTATGTGGTAAATTCGGCCTTGTTAACTCACCATACACTTTAACATAGTCCTTCTTCACCAGATACACACAAGAATGAATATGAGATTATTCATCTTGCCTTCTTGCATGATTCGACCTATTGCCTTCTATCCAGACGGGTTTTTTGAAATAGCTCTCAGAACGAGAGTCTCACAACCATAGACCAATCTAGGAATGAAGGATTTTTCTCCATGAATGCAATGCAATGCAAATTTATTCTAAGAATTGAAAGATGCAAGCTTAGTCTAAGACATGATTTCAATGCAATTATTCTAGAAATTGAAATTAATCTATTGCAAAATGAGATTATTCTATATGAGATTATCAACTAAGAGTGTGGCAATAATTCAGTATTCTAACAATGCATGAAAGTAAGTGGGGGTTTTGAATAAGGAATGAGAGTTCTTTTACAGACTCAGAGGTGATCAGAATAGAAACTTTCCTCTTTGAAATAAAACAGATAGAAAAGCCAGTTTAAATTAGAAAGCTTTATTTAAAAGAATACAATAAATTGTTTTCCCTTTTCCTTTAATTGTTTTCTTCCTTTGATTTAATTCTGTTTTATTTTATTTTAATTATTTTCTTTCTCTTTAAAGCACAATTAATTCAAAGATTCTATTTCTGAACAGAAGAAAGATTTTTGAGAGAATATCCAATTAATTAAATAAATATGACCTCATAAATAGGTTTTTCTC
>MU226943.1:457532-503957 GCA_018584345.1 Thuja plicata
TATATATATGAGCTCATCTTTTGGTATCATCACATGTGTCATATTGTCTTTTATGAGATGTTTCCTATATGCTTAGATGTGTAGATGATTTAGAATGTATGCAAATGTATGAACATGTTTGGAATATATGTAAATGTATGAAATGCACATGTATGGAGATGCAAATATGTATGCAAATGATGGATGTGAATGCACTTATGAATGAGAATATGTTAATGCAATGTGTAGATGATAATGAGTTGTGAATATGTAATGTGTATGGTACTAACATCTCATGCAGGATGATGAATGACAACCAAAAGAACATGTGAATAATCGAGAGCGAGGATCGAACACTTATGCAGTCATGATGAAACTAGGACAGTGAAGAAGAACTCTCCAATGTATGAACCCAGGAGAAAGCAATGAAGAGAACATTGAATCACTGCCACAATGCAAGTCTAGAATGAAAATGCAATCTTATGCTAGATGCAATATGAATGTGCAATTCTAGGACATGATTGTGAGACCCATCGTAAAATCATCATCATTGAGCATTTTAGGAACATCAAAGTTGATACAACCCTTACTGGTGCCACAATGCAACCATAAGGATATGAATATGACTTTCATAGGATAAAATGTAGGAAATGAACGTAAGCACCGGGGCATAAAGCCAAGATGACCTGAACATTGTTTCTAGTTAATGTTGCAAGAGTACACCAGTATCGAGGTATTCAAAGCCAAGATAACCATGAGTGTGATCATGCGTAAAAAAATAGAGCAATAATAGGCAGAGCAATAACAGGTAAGGAGATAGTACCGACCTCACCATGGCGTACAAATAAACAAGATCGAGGGATGTGAGGTTGTTCGACCTTAGTGCAGGAGCTCTTATCACATACACCCTATTTATTTGACATGGCCGGATCATCGGGACTACACCAACAAGTAGTAGACAAATAAAATATCAATGAAATTCTATGAGAATAGACAACATACAAAGAAATATTCAAGAATAGCTCATACAATTTAAAACTTTTTCAAATGTATATGTGTATGAGGTGTTTTAAAAACACCATTGTGCTTGTGAGTGCATTGTGTTTGATTGTTATCGATAGATGTTTACGTTTGAGATATCCGATGTGTGTTGAAAAACATAGATGTATCCAAAGATAGTGTTGAGAAACACTGTTTGAATTGGGGTGTTGAGAAACACCAGTTTGCGTCAGTAGCAAGTTGTCTTGTAGAAGTGACAAGATTACTGACTCGGGTGTAAACCAAAGATGTGATCAAATGGGGGACCCATGCCCCCAAGTAACGATGACTAACTTGACGTATGTTGTGAGGACAAATGAGATTTGGTTGCCCCCAAGCGTATGGCACTGAATCAATGTCAAATTAGTAGGGTTCACAAAGGAACCAGAGTGTCACGAAAGTAACCGAAAGATATGTACAAACTAAATCAAAGAATTGTCAAGACCGAGTATCGATAGATAGACCGTTGAGGATAACTCCAACTGTAATGGATGCGAGCAATCTCAATAGTACAACGATAGTAGGCAGACGCAGTGAGAACCATTGGTGAATGACGCGAGAGAGATGCTCAAGTGAAGAGATCGTAGAACTAGGTAGACATCAGTAGGCAGACGCAATGAGAACCACTGGTGACTGATGTTAGGGAGATTCTCAAGGAGAGAGAACTCAGTATGAGCTAAGTGATAGTAGGAAGATGTAGTGAGAACCACTGGTGACTATTACAAAGTAGATCTTCAAAAGGTAATAGGATAAGTGCCCCCTAGACCAGGAGGGTTGCCCCGAGAGTATGACCAATTTCAATCCATGTAAGTTGGTGTCTTGACAAGAATTAAAAGCATGCGGAAAAGCAAATGTAAGTAGGAAAGCACGAAACCAGCAATGCAGGAAAGCAAATGCATAAAGCCAAGTGGTGCTACGATAGATATAGCAATGTGGAACAAGAGGCGCCTATTTACCAGGTTTTCACCTTCTTGGCAGAAATTCTTTTTTTGCTACCATGACACCTGTTTGCCAGGTTTTCATCAATGGCACCTTTTCTCTTTTTCTATATTTTTTGTATTTTTCAATTTTTTAATTTTTTTGTATTTTTGGAATATATGATTTTTTTGGAGATACATCAAAGCACCTATCACTAGGTTTTCACTAAGATGATCATTTTTTTAGGACTTTTTCATATTTTTAGAATTTTTTTAGGACTTTACTATATAATTGAGCGCACTGAAGATGTCTCAATTGTAGAACCGCTTCAGATTAAGAGCATTGATGGGATCTTTGAGTTTTTCTCCTTCAGTAGTAGAAAGTTGATAGGTGGCAGACCCAAACACTACAGTAACAATATACGGACCAAGCCAGTTTGGTTCAAATTTCCCTTTCTGGATCCGATGTTGTTGATTCTTAGGGTTCTCCCTTAGAATGAGGTCACCCGCTTGGAAATCCCTTGGTCTGACCTTCTTGTTATAGCTCTTGGACATCCTTTCCTAGTATGCTCTAAGGTGATCGAATGCCACTTGTCAACATTCATCAAGTAGTTCTAGCTCTTGTAACCAAGATATTTTGTTATCTTCATCAGTAATGAGGCCTTTCAGGGAGACTCGCAGAGAAGGAATCTCAACCTCAATTGGTAACACAGCATCTGCTCCATAAACCAAAGTGTAGGGTGTAGCCCCTGTTGATGTTCTTATGCTTGTCATGTATGCCTAGAGAGCTGGATTGATCTGGAGATGTCAATCTCATCCAGATTTATGCACTGTGTGATGCAGGATTTTAAGGATTGTCTTATTGGATGCTTCCACCTGTCCATTACCCTAAGGGTAATAGATGGAAAACCAATGCTAAGTAATTTTAAACTTAGAGCATAGCTCTTTTAAATCCTTGTTTTTGAATTGTCCCCCATTATCAGTGATTATTGCTAAGGGTACACCATGCTTGCAGATGATGTAGTTGAGAATGAACATAGCTACTGATTTGTCATTGGCAATGGTGAGAGGGACTGCTTCCACCCACTTGGTAAAATAGTCTGTAGCTGTGATTATGAACTTATGTCCATTTGAGGATGAGGGATAAGTCTAACCCACAAAGTCAAAGGCCCATTGTTGAAATGGCCAGAAAGTAATGAAGGGAATAAGCTCCTTGGTTGGAGCATGAATCAGATTACCATGTAGTTGACACTGTTTGCAAGACTTGGCAAACTGTGTAGCTTCTTTTCTCCATATCTGGCCAATAGTAACTAGCTCTAATAATTTTACGGGCCAATGTCAGGCCATTAGAGTGAGATCCACATATGCCTGCATGCACCTCTACTAACACACATTTGTACTCATCGGGTTCTAAATACCTAAGGAGGGTACCGTCTAGACCATGTCTATACAAGTCGTTAGCAATGATGACAAACCATGAAGCACTGCGGATTAAGTGATGTTTCTCATTCTAGGTGTAAGTGTCCAGAACAATCTGGTCATGAAGGTAGGAAAAGATATGATGGTAGCCAGATGAGTCATGTCCAATGATAGAACAAATCATCCAGGAATCAGGGGAATCATAGGCTGGGTAGTGTAACGTCTCCACTAGGAATTCATGTTGAAAATCATTTTTTGGCATCTGTAGCATGGAGGCAAGAGTAGCCATGGCCTCTGCTGCTTTATTATCTGCCCTTGGAACTTGTTGAAATGTGATGTGAGCAAAATACTTTTTGAGGTCATCAACCAACCGTTTATAAGGCACCAACTTGTCATCCCTTGTTTGATAGATATCATTTACTTGATTGATGACTAACTATGAATCTCCAAGGACATTGAGTTCATCTACTCCTCACTCAAGGGTGATCTTCATACCATTGATTAAGGCTTCATACTCAAAAATATTATTTGTACAAGGAAACAACATCTTATATGCTTTTGGTAAAGAGTACCTTTGAGGTGTATTGAATAGTATCCCAGCACCTGACCCCTGTTGGGTAAATGAACCATCAAAAAACATAGTCCATGATCGATGTGTGAGAAGTAATATGGAATCGTCTGGAAATTCAATGTGCAATGGTTGATGATCTACTAGAGGTGCTTCTGCCAATTGATCTGCTATTGCCTGTCCCTTAATGGATTTTCTTTTGACATATTCAATATCAAATTCACTGAGAAGCATGACCCATTTAGCTAGTCTACCCGTGAGGGTAGCTTTACTGAGCAAATATTTCAGAGGATCAATTTTAGCAATTATACATGTAGTATGAGCCAGCATATAGTGCCACAATTTTTGTGAAGCAAATACAACTGCAAGGCAAGCCTTCTCTATAGTAGAATATTTTGTTTCATATGAGACCAGAGTTCTACTAATGTAATAAATAGCCCTTTCTTTGTTGTGTTGATCTTCTTGAGCCAATAGGATACCCAATGATGTATTCGTAGTAGAGATGTAAAGTATAAGAGGCTTCCCATGAATAGGAGGAATCAAGATTGGCGGGTTCGCAAGATACTGTTTGATTTGTGTGAACCCTTCATCACATTCCTTGTTCTATTGATAAGCCACACCTTTGTGTAAAGTCTTGGTGAATGGTTATGACTTTTCCACCAGTTGTGAGATAAAATGCCAGATAGACTGCAGTCGGCCTTAAAGTCCTCTCATTTGTCAAATATTCTTCGATGGAAACATTTCCATGATAGCTTGTACTTTTATAGGATCCACTTTGATGCCTTTGGCAGAGATGATATAGCCAAGCAATTTTCTAGATGTTATGCCAAATGCGCATTTCTTAGGATTGAGCCTCAGACTGAACTATTCCATACGATCTAGTATAGGACCTAGATCTGCAAGATGCTTCTTTCGGTGCATGCTCTTAGCTAGAGTGTCATCCACATAATCTTCCATTGTTTTATGCATCATGTCATGAAATATAGTAGTAATAGCTTTCTAATATGTAGCATCAGCATTTTTGAGTCCAAAGGGCATGACATTCCAATAGAAAGTGCCCCACGCACATGTGAAAATAGTTTTCTCTTGGTCCTCTAGCGCAATTTTTATTTGTTTGTAGCCAGAGAAACCATCCATTAGTGAGTACATTTCATACCCTACTATCATATCTACAATCATATCAATATTAGGCAATGGAAAATCATCCTTAGGACATGCCAAATTCAAGTCTCTGAAGCCTGTGCAGACTCGTATAGATTTATCATGTTTTGATACTGGAACAATATTAGAGATCCATTCTACATAGTTAATTACTCTGATAAATATTTCCTTAAGAAGTTTCTCCAATTCAACTTTGACAAGTAGAGCTACATGTGGATGCATTTTTTGAAGCTTCTGCTTGATGGGCTTGACACCTGGTGCAATGGACAAATGATGCATGATTAGATTAGGGTCTAATCCCGACATGTCTGAATATTTCCATGCAAATTTTATCTTTTTTCTTCTGAAGAATGTAGTGAATTCCTCTCTTTCTGCCTCTAATAGTGATTGTGCCAAGTGAATGATCTGAGGTTCTGCCTCTGTATCCAAGTTGATAGGTTGAGTTGGTTCAATAATCACAGATGATCAATCCTAAAAATGACTCGGAAGCGCATCAAGTATCTCATCCTCGGGTGCCTCGGAGAGGTTTTCACCCTTGGATACGTCTTTTATTTTAACTGTTTTAGGCTCTGATACTACCACAATGTGGTTTTCACCATCACAGTGCCTATTTTTTATCCTTTTGATTTTGTGACTAAGATACTTGATGTCAGCCTCAGTCATGTTGACACTTTCTTAGCTAGTGGAGGACGTTACAGGTTCGACAGCGTGTAGGTAACAGGTAAGAGCGTAATCGTTCTAGAACATAAGGACTTCATTAGATGGGGAGGTAGAGTTCCAATCTAAAAACTTAGGATGGCGAAGTGAAAGATAAGTGATGGGTTCAAGTGCGTTCACGGTATAATCATCAAAAGCATGGACAAGCAAGTCAAGACCTAAAGCGATCTCATCCAGAGGTATAGTTGAATTCCTTTGATTCCTAGCGACCATAGTAGATGACATGTTAACATCTATGGAGTCGGACTCATGTGACCTTACACTAGACCCTTCACCTACTTCGAGAAGGTTTTCATATGTGTTAGTTGTATCTATATCTCTGTTAGAGGTGGCATATGACAAGCTGTCAAACTCATATTCATGAGAGTTTGTTTCATCATTAGGTGTCATGTCAAGAATGTGAGTGAAATCAACCCTTTGTCCCCAGTTGGGATGAGTTCTACCTAGAACCTCTGTTATGGTCATATGAGCACCTTTTGACCTAGGTACCTCATTAGTGTTTGTAGCATCAGCTGCCTATTATGTAGTGAGAAGTGACTGGGATTCCTGTTCAAACTTTTCTTGAAAGTGTGGTGGTATGTATAAATCACCCTGATGACCTGGATTTAGAGTATATATTTCTTTCCACTCCTCATAAGTTAATGGAGAAAAGGAAGTGGTGTCATCAGAATCATTGTTAGTGTCTACTGTACTAACCCATGGTATAAAGTCATCTGGCTTAGCAAAGAATGTCGCCAGGTCTGGAGGAATAGGATAAGGAAAACTATCCTCATCAGAGTTGTCTTCAGATTCTTCAGTTTTAGATGTTTCTTCAGGTATTGGTTGTTTATCTTCTCGAGGTATGAACTTGTTTATATCCAGTTGAAATGTGAGTTTCTTGAAGCCTATACCTATAGAGTTGCGTGTTTTGTGACCAATAGCTTCAAGTGGTGCAATCAATCCCTTATGATTCGCACCTATGGGACCATTTCCTTTATAGCCAAAATGTTGCATAATAGATATACCTTTGCCATATTGCTCAGGTTTTATGTCATAAGGAGGAGTAGTTTGTTCAGAATTGTCTTCTCCTTTATAGATCCAAGCTTTGATAGCTCTCTTTTCAGCTTCTTCTTCTAATGGTACTGTGGCTTGTACAAAGGTACCACCATACTTTGTTGGAGGAGGAACTGTAGAAGGTTTAGTGCTCTCAAAAGGTCTCCCAAAAGAACGTGGAGACAAAGGCAAAGATGTAACAGATAGCACAGGTTCAATCTAATATCCTCCCATGTCAGTTTCTTTGAGTGTCAAACTCTTTTCCATTTCTTTTAATTTAGTCTCAAGGATTTCAATAGATTCTTTGTTGGTAGGCACAAAGATGTCAGGAGATTTTGTGAGGGCGTTGCAATCATAGCGTGTATTAGTGGGTATAGTCACTTTAGATCCTTGGAATGGGAACTTAATTCATTGATGGTATGTTAAAGGGACAGCCTGCATTTCATGGATCTGTGTCCTATCAAACAGAATATTGTATGCCAAAGGAATGTCAAGCACTTGACAGATAACATCTCGTTCAATAGGGCCAACTCTGATTAGCAACACAACTAGCCCCTTGGATTTACGTTCTTCCTCATCATAGGCCTTAATAGTAATATTTTTGTGGGCATCAATGCAATCTTTGTCGTAGCCTAACTCAGTAAGGAAACTAGCAGAGCAAATATTGAGGCCAGCGCTGTTATCTATGAGAACACAGTGAACACGCTTGGGACCAATCATGACTTCAATGTGTAGAGGATTATTATGTCAGTGATTCAAAGAATGGTCATCTTCCTTAGAGAAAGACAAGTAATGTGAGGAGGTCAAGTGACCTACCATGGATTGAAACCGGTCGAGATCAAGATCTTTTGGGACATTTGCCTCGGTGAGGGCTTTGTCCAGGATTTCCCTGTGAGCAAGGGAGATTTTTAGGAGCTCAAAAATAGTGATCTGAGCATTAGTACGTTGCAATTGATCGAGAATGCTATAATTGGTAGTATTAGATGAGGAACCCACTTTTGGATTCTTATTAGCAGAGTCAACCTTAACTTTGTCTGAAGGTTGAGTTGATGTAGACATAGAAGGCTCAGGACCTTTGAGGATGATCTTAGCACGAGATCGAGTAACAATGTTAGCACTGACTTGAGACTGTTCTTGTTCAGAAGACTAAGGCGTAGACCCTTGCAAAATAAAAGGTGTTTTGGACTTGGAAGTATCTTCCCTTCCCTTGAGAATGATGACATTACAATATTCAGTATCAACAGGTTCAACCATATTAATGACATTGTCATTATTGGTGTATGTATAGTTGACCTTAGCATCAGTATTTTTGCCTTTAGATGATTCACCTTTTCCATGGGGAGGAAATGGATCTTTGAAATCTTGGTGATCAGAATTGTTGTTGTGACCTCCCACAGCAATAACCTCACTATCGATGAGATCCTAGATTTTATGCCACAATTTAAGACAAGTAAACGTTTTATGACCTTTGTTTTCGTGAAAATCACAATAAGCAGATTCATTCCACCAAGAGGGTCTTGGTTGCGGATCATAAGGTCATGAATTATCCAGTGGAGTGAGTAAATGGTTGTCCAAGAGAGTCTTGTAAACTGCCTCAAGAGGTTCCCCTAAAGGAGTGAACTCACGCTTGGGTCTAGGAGCCCAAGGTTTAGGTCCATAAAATCATGAAGTACTCAGTTTGGAATCTGTCGTAGCCTATTCAGGGGCTTTGGTCACTTGCATCATGGTAGTGAGATTAAAGACAGCCTTGGAAGGCTTAGGAGTCACATTGTCTACAACTCCATCATTCACAACATTTTGGTTCTTGTTGGGAAATTTGGGTTTATCTTTGCTTGAGGAGGAAGACCCTTGTTTATTTTCCCTGTGTAAGGTCAATTCTCCTTTCTTGATCATGAATGTCTTGATTCTTACAGCTTGTTTAATCATGTCATCAAAGGTTAGAGGACCTTGCAGCTGTACTTGATACCCAAAGTTGGGGAGAAGATTATCGAGAAAGATATCCAACTTTTCAGATTCGGGTATCTTGCGAGAATATCATGTATAAAGTTGTCTCCATCTTTGGAGAAACATCAAGAAGGATTCCCCATGATTTTGTTTCAAGTTGAAAAGATCTCAGATATGAACCGGATGTTGGATGTTGTGAGAATAGTGTTGTAGAAATAAATTGGTAATTTTGTCAAAAGTTTTGATGCCAGTTCGTAGTCTAGAGAACCATTCCATAGCTGGTCCTCCCAAGCTACGTGGGAAAAGATGCATGAGATAGGTTGTGTCATGTATGAACTCCATGGAGAGAGCACCAAACTCTCTCAAATGGTCTTGAGGGTCAGATGTACCCAAGTATTTGTCATATTTAGGAAGTTCAACTCCTTTGGGGAAAGGAGGCATGCAAAGATCTTTGTAAAATGGGAAAGGACAGATGCTTTCCAGTGTGAATTGTGTAATAGGTTTGTCTTTCTCTTTCAAGAGTTGAGAGAGTTTCTCTTGCATAGTTTGCATTTATTTTCGCAAGTGGGAGTTTTTTCTTCCTCTTTCTCAACAAGTGTTTCTACATCATAGTTGGAGGGTAACTTAGCCCCTTGATTGGCTAGTTCAAGAATGTATTTATCTTTCTCCTCAGCTAGGAGAACTCCCATCATCCTACAGAAATCTTTATTAGCACGAGCCTGTGCAATCTCTTCTTGAGTTATTTCTATTTCCACATCATTAGTGGGGTCTTGAGAATGGTACTTACCCTAAGTTTTAAATAGGTCATCTCTGCTAGCCTCACCTGATTGGTTATGATCTGCCATCTTTCTAGAATGCAAGGATTCAAGGTGTAAAGACTCGGTATGAAAAGATTGAGTGTTCGCAGAATTTGGGTCTTCTCAGAACAAAGGATTTCAAACCTAACTAAAATCCACTAGAAATGACCGTTTAATGAAAGGTCAAAGTACTAGGGAAGGAGATCAATATGAATCCTCACTCGATGTAGCTGACAATGGTGTGGAAAGCACAAATTTGTCTTGATTGATTGAAGGAAATGTTTTTCCACTTCAAGTTGTGACAGTCATAGACAAAGTTTGAACAAGGGATGTGAACTAGGACCAAACTTGAAACTGTCTCAAAGTAATTGCACAAAACATGCCAAAAGGTGAAGTATCCTTGGTGCAAATCATCGGAGATGAGGCTAGAACAGCCAAGAGATGACTATTGCGACACAAGGCATGACAACACAGATGAAAGAGACCAAAAACATATGAGACAAGACCAATTTAAGCAAGAACCACGTAATTCTCAACCCAAGAAACCAAGTTTCAGACTGTGTGAAGATAGAGGGCAGAAAAATAGACCCATATCAGAGACCAGATTTGACAGAAGTATGCTTGATTGACAAAAATTAGCTTTATGTTTTGGAAAAAAGGCTTCAGACTCGCGCGAAGAAATAAACTTTCGCGTGAAGATTCTCACCGACACACGTAAAACTTTGCAGTCTCGTGTGAAGAATGACACCAGACTTGTGAAGAAAAAGTGACAAAATAATAGCACTGTTACCAAATGTCGCACGATAGTTTCTAGTGTATCGCGTGAAGATTCTCATATAATGATGTGAAGATTGGGAAATGTCGCGCGAAACTATACAAATTTTGACAAATGAACATTTACAAAATCAGACAGTTGAGACCAGATTGTGTTTCCCAAGATAAAATCATATTGTTTTTTGACAGATAGTTTGAGTTACAGATTATTTTGAACATGTTCAAGATTGACAGTTTGTGTGTTTTGATGATAGTTTCGATTGTTCAAATGATACACCCATGCAAAACACATTAAATAGAATGTTTGTAGTACTAGAATAGAAACATCACAATCCTAGGATAGCCAGGACAGTATCTATTGAATCCCCACTTGAACCAAAGTTTAGATATGCCTACTCTTAGTGGATAACTTAGAAGCTTGGAGGCACGGGCTCTTCCTTACATGTGCACTCACTTCTCAGGCACACCAAGCTTCGAACCCCAAAGGAATTGCTTCCCAAAGGGCTATTGTCTCTACTAAGAGTCGTAAGAGTGTGGGGCGTCTTAGTTGGTCTCTGACCTGCCACACCAACAGATAGAGGGTTTTTGGAAACTAGAACAATAGTTTGTAGTAAGGACATCCATTCAGGTGGTTGTGATCAAGTCATTTTCCCAATTAAGGGAGCTCTCCCAATCCTTTCAAAGCAAGGCTTCGACCTTAACAATGTAGGGACTTTAACACACGACTAGGGTACTGGAGGATATTTTGGCTGCCACAACAAATTCACACCTGTCTATTGTGATACTAATCACAATAGAATTTTTTGTATACCAGTTTGGAAGGGCTTGGCTTTAGCCTGTTACCAGTTGGGCATCCACTCTCACCGACTCTGTTAAAGCTCTCGGGAGGTAGCCACTCTAGAAGAATCACATGAATTTCTCTTACACCCAAGATCCATAAAGGCGAGGGGAGAGGATATGTTCATGTAGTTCTTAGGATAAAAATCTAAAAAACACTTCAATCATGCAAGACAATGATTCATTTTAAGCACCAACCGAAGTGTGTTTTAACTACTAAAAATAGACATGAGAATTTGTGAAAACACGCAAGGTCTTTGACAAACGTACTGCAATAAACCCATTAGTAGTTTGCAATGACTTTCTTCATTTTAGCATACTACAATAAATGCGTCAGAAGTTTATGATGGCATTTCTTTATCTCAGCGTCCTGCAAACCACTGTTAAGTTGTTTCAAAAGATAAAATCAGAGAAACATAAATGATAGAAAATAGCAGATGGTTAGAAAACTGAGACAAGAAAATATCAAATGAAAGCTCTGGTGTGTAATTTCATGCGATGATTTATACTAGATCACGTGAAGAAGTGCAGAGAACCATGTGAAGAACTAGAAAGTTCGCGCGAGACGCTCAGAAAGTTCGCACAATACTAAAACAAAGCAATACGAAAGTACGGACAAAATGCAAAAACAAATGAAAAAAATGAAATGAAATGAGGCCAGAATAGAAATGTACCTACCCCACGATGGGTGCTAGAAATGTATGTGGTAAATTTGGCCTTGTTAACTCACCATACACTTCAACATAGTCCTTCTTCACTAGATACACACAAGAATGAATACGAGATTATTCATCTTGCCTGCCTGCATGATTTGACCTGTTGCCTTCTATCCAGAAGGGGTTTTCAAAATAGCTCTCAGAATGAGAGTCTCACAACCATAGACCAATCTAGGAATGAAGGATTTTTCTTCATGAATGCAATGCAATGCAAAACTATTCTAAGAATTGAAAGATGCAAGCTTAGTCTAAGACATGATTTCAATGCAATTGTTCTAGAAATTGAAATTAATCTATTGCAAAATGAGATTATTCTATATGAGATTATCAACTAAGAGTGTGGCAATAATTCAGTATTCTAACAGTGCATGAAAGTAAGTGGGGGTTTTGAATGAGGAATGAGAGTTCTTTTATAGACTCAGAGGTGATCAGAATAGAAACTTTCCTCTTTGAAATAAAACAGATAGAAAAGCCAGTTTAAATTAGAAAGCTTTATTTGAAAGAATACAATAAATTGTTTTCCCTTTTGCTTTAACTGTTTTCTTCCTTTGATTTAATTTTGTTTTATTTTATTTTAATTATTTTCTTTCTCTTTAAAGCACAATTAATTCAAAGATTCTATTTCTAAACAGAAGAAATTTTTTGAGAGAATATCCAATTAATTAAATAAATATGACCTCATAAATAGGTTTTTCTCAATTATCTGAATAATTAAATTCAATTATTAAAATGAGGATATTTATTTAATAATTAAATATTATTTAATCCCTTTTTCATGTGGTTTAGCTAAAGAGGGTGAATTTAATTTAATTAAAGTGCTAAGACTTTATAATTAAATTAATTCGATCACAGGGTTTGTTTAGCCAATAAATATTTAGGAATTAAATATAATGTATGATTAATGCAGATTTAGGATTTTCTGCATTTGACACTTAGGTCTAGTAGAGTTAGTTAAAACTCAGAATTGCCTAGTACAATAGGACTTTGATGATCTAGAAGAGTGACAAATGCAACAAAATTGGTTAGGGTTGCAAGATGCCAATTTTGGGGTGTTACACTTATCAACCCATCTCTCAACCTAGTGTGGTTCCTTCAGTTCTTCCTGAAAAAGAAGAAAAGGACCCGATGTTGATTGATCCTATCAAATCTCAAATTTTTATCAAAACCAAACATAACCATCATGCTCGGTATCGTCGCTGCAAGCATATTTCTAGAGTCTGTCAACGTGCTTCTCAAAACATTGATTCATCTCATACACCTCCTCGTGTTCCTTTTCCCTTTGACCCACCCATGAATGATCCAATGGAAGAAGTGAATTTAAACAAAATTAAAAAGAAAAAACATGACAATGTTATTCGTATCTTGGATTCTATTACAAATAATCTAGATGAAGAAGATATTCTTGATGATGATAGGTGACTTAACAATTAAATCAATAATGATTTAATTAATAAGTGAATAAGGTGTCTTAATAATTAAATCAATAATGATTTAATTAATAAGTGAAAATAACTTTTTACTCTAACACCCCCTTAAGATAAACTTAGGGAGAAGCTAAAAACCTAGAAACAACTACTAAAAGCAAGAAATGGGTCCCGACAACATGGCTTGATCAGGTACCCAAGTACAAAAAATCTTTGTAAAAAGGAGAAAACACAGTAGGAAAAACCCCTCTCCAAAAATAGATGAAGACTAGTGAAGGACTTAAGAAGCCTCCAAACTAGAGAATGTCCCAAAAGATAGGAACAAAAGAAGAGCGTGAAGAACATCACTGAAGCATGAAGCCGCAAACATTGTTGAAGAATAACTGTTGGAACCTCCACTGTAATAGAACATGATCAAGTAGAGAATGTTGTAAACAAATCCTAAAGAGATGATCAATTGAAGATGGAAGGATGCCTCCAAAGCAAGAATGAAAGAGTGTCCATAGGGTAAATGATCCATCTCACCGAAATTCATAGGTACCCATCCACTACATCCTCCTAGTATGTAGGAACAAATACTAAATACATAGATCACTCCATCGAACAAAGGAAGCATTAGAACTAATAGGAGATACCCCCATAATGCTGAGAAAGGAGAGGTATGACATGTACACTGAACCAGACTACCAAGAATAACTTCATGATGAAGAATTGAGAACATAGAAAGTGCAATAGAAAGTACAAGAACATATAAAGGATGGTGTCATGGAAGGATCACTCTCTTGACACACATCATGAGGCTAATGTCATGGAAGGAACACTCACTTGACAAAGGTAAAACAAACCCCCCCCCATGAAATTTTATAATATAGTGTGAGTACAAACAAACATAAATAAGTCTAAGATCTAAAGCATGCATCATATGACACTTTATCTCAGTGCGTTTGCAAAAAAAGAAAATGCGACAGAAAAAATTTCTACAATATTTAGGAATGACAAAAAGTTGTAGAAATATGAATAACGGATAAAAAGAAGTCATCCCATGCACGGAAAACAATCCCAGGACCTGAAACATCCAAGATATCCACCAGATTACAAAAATGAAAAAAATTGAATAAAAAATACCTGGAGTAGAGTCTGGGTGTGAGACCCATAAAATAAGATAAAGCACTAAACCAACTTTCCAATGCCATGCGGAAGTCAAAAATTGGAATCTGGATGAGCAAGATATGACTCCCAGAGTGCAAAAATAAACCCTAAATTTAACTGGAAAAAACTCTACAAGACAGAAAAATTAGAAATTTTAGCCTCCATATTTGGATAGATCTCGCAAAGAGCTTTCTAACGATATAAGATAGGTCAAAATCTGATACCGTATTCGCAAGATATCGCAAAAAAACAACAGGCTGCTTATTATGAAAAAAAAGGGCAAGCTATATGATGGGTTCATGGCTATCAAATTTAACCTATATCTCAAACTTGTGACTGTTGATATCAGTGGCATGGCAACTAAGGTGGCATAAAAATTGATGTATTTTTTTGCCTCAAAAAGTGTGTCAAGGTCATGCATGCAAAAAAGAGGGCCCAAATTTCAATTGTGTCCTAATTGGACATTGCTTATATGAAAATAGGGGTTTTTGGGGCATCCGGACGCAGTAGTGATGTCCATTTTGCCTAAAGTGCTTCGAAAAATAACTCCCCCCAAATCCACCAAAACCTTAGATAAACATCTCTCAAAAACACAAATGTGAAGAACAAGGCCAAATCTCTCATGAAGAGAACAAGGACATGAAGATCTCGAGCTCTGATACCATATTGGAGCTTATGAAAAACTATCAACCCTACAACTCCCAAGAATCACCTGCATGCAAACACTTGTCATAGAAATAGATAAGAAAAAGCTATGGAGGCCAAAAATAACAAATTTGTGAAAGAGGAAACATCCTTAATTAATTCAATAATTAAAAAAACACAAAGAGTTCCATCCTTATAAAGGATATCGAACACCAAAAGGTGGAGAAACCTAGGGTGCATGGATAATTAATAAAAGAATTAATTATAACATGCCTAAAGTTTTGCTTAAGTAAACTAGAGATAAAAAGGTGACTTAATAATTAAATCAATAATGATTTAATTAATACATGAATAAGGTGTCTTAATAATTAAATCAATAATCATTTAGTTAATAAGTGAAAATACATTTTTACTCTAACAGTTCTTGATACTAACAATGGTATTCATGCTAGTGATTATGATGACATGTATGAGACTATTGATATTGATCATGCTTTACCAGCTATGCTATCACAATAGTTATCTATCACTCCTAGTGATGAACACAGTGACCTACCTTCATAGAAGGGTCCTTGTTTGGAGCTAGCTATTGTTCCATCTATTGTGCTTGATGTTTATCCTCTTGTGAGTTTCCCACCTTCCCTAAACACTATGAAGCAAGATGGGGGAAGGTGATACACTTGACTATCTCCTCTTTTATGGTGGATTTTCTTTTCTTTTTGTTTGCTTGTTTGTCGTGATGTACTTCCCCCTTGTTGTGCTACTTGTTTCATATTTTGTTTAGATTTCTTTAAACATCTCTTTTTGCTCCATTGGTGCAATGTGATAAAGGAGTCACAATATTGTACGCATTCTTCTATTTGTATCTCTCTTCTTCTATGTGTTGTTACATGTTATGTCATGCCTATGTCATTTTTTGTACATGTTCCTTTGTGTTTTCTTATTGGGATGATGCAAAAAGGTGGTTGTCTATTATCTTTGGTCTCCGTGATGTCGACCCAAAAAGACTATTCTTTGTAAATCTTACGTTCTTTTCTTCCATTGTGCTTGTAGTTCTACTTCATTTGGGGGATGATGAAAGTTCATTTTGACATAATTCTAATATACATAAGTTATCATATGACCTACTGACCTCAAAGTTGGTAGATCCATTTTATGCTATCTTTTTTCATGTTCTCATTTCCCTTGATTTTTCCTTTCTTAGGGGCATTTCACAGTGGAAATGTTTCTTGTGGATGCATGTATGCTCTGTTAAATCAATTGTTCTCGTTAAGGCATTTGCAATAGATTTAATGTGGGGGCATACATTCCACTCACATTTTGCACACACACACACACACAAACACACACATTTGAGGTTATTTTTCAATGGATCCTCAAACTGATATCCACTACACACACTTAGTCCTTAAACTGACTATACACTTTTGGTCCTTAGATTGACCGCACACATTTGGTCCTTTGACTAACCACCCTTCTTTGATCCCTAAGGAAGCATGCCTCTCCTTAGGAATGATTGTCCTTTATATACTAATCCTTGTTCATGGATTGAACTATCATAATACAACTTTCTAGACTATTCAATTCCATCTTTTGTAGCATTTTCCTTGTGTGTTTCACAATAAGATAGACCTCTCTCTCTCTCTCTCTCTCTCTCTCTCTCTCTCTCTATATATATATATATATATATATGCCTCTCTTATTTTGGTTTTGATTTTGATAAGGACTTAAGTCACTTAGGGGCTTGATGTTTCTTTATCTCATGAACTTTAATGAGATCATCTTATGCATTTGATCTACTTTACCGTGAGCATGAGTTTGTCTCATACTCCCATTAAAGTGGAGGATAAATGTACTATCCTAAAAAGTTAGCACCCATTATTTGGATGTCTTTTAGGACCTATTAGACCCCATTTTAGTGATTCCTAGATCTGAAGGTCTTTATGCTTGATTTCCTGCTGTGTACGGTAAAATCTTTAATCTGTTGGGAGCAAGCTCAAACATAAAATGTTAGTGGGTTAGCACATATAATCGATTTAAAAGCATATGAAAGAGCAAGCAAGCAACAAAAAACTCAACATAACATCGGATTGAACTAAAACAAGTAAGCACCCTATTTAACCTGTTTGATTTGTTCTTTTGATGGAATGTAGGTGTGTTCTCTCAAACACACTAAATATAATGGATCCCCAAATAGAATGCAAGCATGGAAACAAATGAAGCAATTCAAGAACTAGTATAAGGAACTAGTCTCAAATCCTTATAATGATGATCTAAACTATCTATAAAGATGATATGCATATACTAGATTGAAGCTAAGATTCATTCACCAAATTGAATCCTAACATGTGATATCTATGTGAATTAAGCATGAAAGACTAAGAGCATATGAAACATGAAATCTAGAGCTATGTTAGCATAATAACAATGAAAATATGAGAGATGCAAAATGAAGAGAAGGCCTCTATTTATAGAGTTTTGGGAGAGAGGAAGAGACTTGGATGATGTGGCATCCACATAAGGGACACATAGGCTTTGAGGGGATGGCCAATTTTGAGTCAAACTTGGCATTAAATGTTGAGTGGCTCAACATTTCCAAATGGGAGACAAAGTTGTAAGAAGAAATTAAGAGGGATGGGTGCCCATTTTTGCAGAGAATTTCCCCATGTGGGTGAGCATTCCATTAGCCTTAAAAAGGTTAGGAATCACCCATTAAGCATGGCCAAAGGACAGTTAGGTGGGTAAATATACTTCGGAAATGAGGTGATGGGAGTAGGGTAGGAATAGGGTAGGCTTAGGGTAGGTCTCTAGGTTGGGTTAATAGGTTCCTAGCTAGTGTTTAGATTATAATTCAAATTATATTTGACTAAATCATGGTTTAGAAGAATTAGGAATATGAAGGATTTAATAAATGTAAATTTATTAAAAAGGGAATTTCATGAGACAAATGTATTTAAATGAAATACATTAGAATAGTATTTATGATATTGATAAATACTATCAAATGAAACTATTTAATTGATTGAATTAAATAGTTAGAGGAATAAGAGGGAAAAAATATTAATAATAATATTAATATTTTTGGACGTCTACATTTTACCCCTCTTTGACGTGGCGTTACAAGTGACGTTACGTCAAAGACAAGAAAATAAGTTGCCCCAGAGGAAGATGGTTTTTAGGAGTCATGCTGAAGCAATGACGGTACAGGGTTGTGCCCCCTCGAGAAAAGAGCACAACAAAGATGACGTTTTGAAATTTTCTCAAAAAAGGACGCAACGGGCAAGAGGAAGAGAGAGGAGGGAATAAATAGAAGCCTTCTGAAATGCAATTAAGAATGTAGTTAATAATGCAAATGAAATGAATGCAGTCAACGAGCACTGGGGATCCATTTGTGTGAAAAACATGGAGAGCACATTCGATTTTGATATTGCAAGAGGAGGTATGCATCAGGTGTTAGAAAACACATATGAAAAGATTCCTTTGCCTGGATGAGACACTCAAACAAAAGCACACTACAAAAAGATGCATGTATCAATAGCCACCAGTCACAACACACCCAGATATAGCAGATAGAGGTAGTGGTGAGTAGGTTTAAACTGACACAAAAAGATAAAATCAATAAAGAAGGCCTCATGACCAAGCAGTCATTCAATCCAAAGTTCTTGCCATGAACAGGATTGATGTGATGAAGGATTTGATAAGTTGATGCCGGAAGGATGCATCCTGACGGACAAGGATTGGATTTGATTTGATAAAAGAGAGATTTATTGGCAAAAGTTGTGAATAAGATGGGGAGCAAACACAGTCAGTCGTAAAATTGATTGGGTGAAAAATATGATCGCAGTCACAAGAGTCAAAACGTCACTGAAAACTAAGATCTGGAACGATGCGGAAAGAACGAAGTGTTTATTGCACCATTTTTTAGAATATTTGATTTTTGTGAAATTTTTGGATTTTTTTTTTTTTTTTTTTTTTTGCTATTTTTAAATGTTTTTGGGATTTTATGCGTATTCAAGCTGTACAACATGACGATTTATACAAAAATATACATAAGGGTTGAGGAAATGAGTGGGAAATTTTTTTGGGGAAAACGGGGGCTATAAGAGGGGCTAGGGGGCTTAAAGAAGGTCATTTGGGAATAGTGAATAGTGAAAACTAAGCTTTGAAGTGAAAAGATGGCTGACGAGAGGATGAAGGAGTAGTTGGGGGAGCGCGTACGCACACACGGGAGGCCCGCAGAGCAACCGGTACCGGTGACTGACTCAACCGAGACCTCGCATTTAATATTATGAAAGTTATTAATGCTTTGGGGGGCCCAGGGGGCATTAAATGTGGGTTATTTGAATTTAAGACCGGAGATGTCGGTTCCTGAACCGGCGTCTGCGAGGACGTCGATCCCTGGATTGACGTCTTCACAGACGTCGATCCCCGAATCGGCGTCTCTAGAGACGATGGTGCCAGACCGTCATCTTTGCAGACGCCAGACCTAGATCCGCATCTTCAAAGACGATGGTTTGTGGGAAGAACAGCGAAGATGTCGGTGTATGAACCAAAATTTTTGGCTTAACCAGCGTCTGCGCCCAAAGGGGCAGACGCCAAGGGGAAAGGAAATGGAAGGACCCGGCGGGGACCAGGGGTGGGTCGGCAAAGTACATAGGGACTTGATGCCCCATTTTGGGAGGGGTTAGACTAGGAATAGAAGAACAACAAGCTGACATGGTGGATTTTGAAATTTGCAGGAGCAGTTCCCACCATTAGGATCGCGGGAGCACTGGCCACCGACCATGGAGTTAGAGTCGCAGCTCACCGAGGATGACTGGAGTTTTCTAGCAGTGGTTGGGTTGGACTATGTGCCCCATTGGCCTAGGCTACGGGTGCACAATGGGATGATGACCACATTGATCAAGCTGTGGCACAGTGATACCACTACATTCCATCTGCCTACTGGGGAGGCAACGATCACACTGGAGGACGTGTGGCAGATTCTTTGGATACCTGTCTGAGGGGTGATTCCTTAGTACCGATTAGAGGATAGCGACCATTATATGGAGATTGCTTTCAGGAGACTTATGAGGCGAATCCCTACGTACAGGACCTGGATGCCCTGGCAGCCAACGGTGGATCAGAGACTATGGCGGATAGCCCTATATCTGGCGTGACTGATCGAAGGGCGCATGTTAGCTGACTTGGCTGGACATGGTTTTGGCATGGGATGGTTGCAGGTGTTAGCCGAGATGCTAGAGGATGGTACCACTTATTGCTGGGGGTACATTATCTTAGGACAGTTGTACCACGATCTACACATGGCTGTGTATTGCAGGGTGCACAACATGGGGACAGGTGTTACGTTGATGTTAGTTTGGGCCTGGGAGCACATTGTAGTGTTTTGGCCTATGAGAGTTTGAGAGGCACGATAGCCTAGAGAGCCCTATGCCTATAGATATAGGCTTCCTCAGAGATATTCCTCTATCGGTCAGACAGGATATTAGTGGCGATTACTTGACGAGATACAAGTTTTCTGCTGGACCTCGTATAGACTGTGCGAGCCATGGGGAGCTATGGACTGAGTGGCAGGAGTGGAGGACGGATTCAAGGACTTTTTATACCTGTCATACATTCAAACTAATTTCTTTCTACTGGGGAGGACCATCCACCAAATAGAGAGGTATAGACCCTCGAGGGTTATGAGACAGTTTGGTCTTCAGCAGGGGGTGGTGGCAGAGGATGCCTTACATCC
Source organism: Thuja plicata (assembly GCA_018584345.1). Taxonomy (NCBI): domain Eukaryota; kingdom Viridiplantae; phylum Streptophyta; class Pinopsida; order Cupressales; family Cupressaceae; genus Thuja; species Thuja plicata. The sequence goes on from MU226943.1 coordinate 478,387, forward strand.
TCATATCACCAGGGAGGTAGGCACATGGGGCAGTTATATAGATGCTCTTACAGTGAGAGCATCCTGGAGGGACATGGTGCGGCTATACTTTGTGGTGCATCCTGACGTCACGGATACAGGGATGACTCTAGAGTACGCAGCATGGTGGGCTGCACACACCATTGCGCCTTACAGACCCTGCTCAGGTGGCTGCTCACGACCAACCGACAGGGGATATGGATGTGGACAACGGGACTATGATAGGAGATGCCCCAGAGACCTTAGTAGCAGGTCAGAGGAGGAGGCCATAAAGATGGGTTAGACCTCGTACAGAGGCATAGGAAGGTGTTGGACCAGATCAGGGGCCACCACCAGTATAAGGACAGGTACAGGCACCATAGTAGGTATAGGTATAGGCACCCCAAGTGTTAGCACAGGTACAAGGGCCACAAGGGCCACTGGTGGGTTTTTTTGCGCAAGAGACTCATGATGTTGTCGTCGCAGAGTGAGACAACTTTCAAATAAAGTGCACACAACTGTGAGGGGTACTAGGCATGGCCTAGGTGTCCGAGACCAGCCTACAGATAGAGATGACCTATATACAGGTATTATTAGCTATAGAGACGGTGCGAGCGGATAGGGCAGAGGGTTCACTAGATACCCTACACGACAGGGTTGACTCAGGAGATTTTTCCATGGTCAATTTGACATAGGACGCTGCAGCGCTATGTACTGAGATAGGTACACTGACAGACCAGTTGGATACTCTGACCTTGCAGATGGAGCAGGCCACTAAGCAGATCTTAGCATTGACCTTAGAGAGGGATGCAGCACAGTGGTGAGCTGAGACTTATAGAGCTTAGTGGGATATTGCTAGACAGGCAGCCATTGCGGGTGGGGCTGGGCAGGTTGTGGCAGAGGCATTCATAGCTCATAGAGATGCGAACAAGGCAGGCAGAGAGGCATCCCACTATCATGCATTGTATCATCAGCTAGTTCCTGAGGGACAGAGGTGAGATTAATCAGAGAGGTCTCGATCTCGTAGTATAGTGCAGACTTCAGCATCACAGGGATCTATGGGCATGCCACCACGTCCTCCACCAAAGTAGGGAGGTGGATCCTCACAGCCACCAGCATGATTCAGTAGAGGATCATGTGACACATATTTTTGCATTTTGAGATATACATGTATATTGGCAATGAGGTGCACGTGATGTATTTTATTGATGATAGACACATGTACTTATGGACATTTGATTTATATATGATCGATGAGGACTCTTATGATGCCATGGTGTATGCTTTGTATGTTGTGATCTATATGATGCTTTGATGCATATGCCTATATGATTACTTACATTTGGTGCTTGCAGGATGTGATGTATACGTATGACACATTGTGTATGCAGGATGGTTTTATGATTATGTATATATGATGTATGACTTATGCAGGGTGGATGATGTTATATATATGATGTACTGACATGTGTGGATGCAGGATGTGATGTGATTTTAGGATGTATGCAAATGTATATGTGACATTTTATGAATGTATATGAATCTTAACAATGCAAGACTATGATGAAAAATGAGTTAACAATGAAATCTAAATGATTGAACAATGCAAGAGTAAAAAATGAATCTAAATGATTTAATTAATGAGGTAACAGTGCAAAAGTCTAAATGATAATGCAAGTTTAAAATGAGAAAATGAATCTAAATGAATTAGGTAATACAAGATCACAACAATGAATCTGAGTGATGCAAGATGAATCTAAATGATGGATTAATTATGCAAAGCTCTAAAATGATACTAACTATGCAATTAATGATAGACTTAATGTAATTGAATGATGATCAATGCAATTTAATGATGGACCTAACATGATGATCAATGCGACCAGAATGATGGATCTAATGCAATCTAATGATGAATCTAATGAATCTAAAATGATGAATAATGCAACTTAATCATAATGAATAATGATAGATGCAATAATGATACTAGAGGCAATGGACGTGATGGATGCAACAGGTGCAAGGGGACTCATATTTTTTGGGTGTGTCATAATCAACTGATAAACCAGATAGGTGGACTATGGAGGATCAGGCAGAGAATGTTAGTAGGACGACGACTCAGAATGTTAGCACGATGGCGAGAAGACCGAATATGTCACAAATATACAAGGATCAAACTGAGCAATTATTTACAAGTGATTAGTTACAACGATTATGTACAAAGGTTGTTGTCGAGATTTGATTGGATCGTGTTGTTGTCTTGATGCGCGTGATAGTTGAGTATGCTGATCGATTAGCTCAAGAGGAAGGATACATCCTACAAGAAACCAGAGATGATGATGATGATATAGGTTTAAGTTGATGAGAGGAAGGATACATCCTCAATAGACTCATTTCCAAAAAGATGGGACTCACCAAGTTGATTGGTCAAATGTGCACTATGATCAAACTGTAGAACCAACGTAGGATTTTAAATAGTGTAACTGTATCATTTTCTACACAAGGAGAAACTGAGGACATGAGAAATATACAGGACTGAAGCTCAAGGTTTGGGATAGTACAATGTATGCACAATAATATACAGGATTATGTGTACAAAAGCTCAGGATACGAGATAGGAGGATCACTTCGGACTAGCGCGTATGATATGCAAACACACAGGGAATATGGGAAATGCAGAGGTCGACGGAGATGTGGTGCTAGTGATGGAGGGAAACAAGATTTTGATAGATAATGCAATGGTCCATTATGTGTGACGCCTGTTTCCAGGTTTTCATCATGCATACTTGTCCAAGGCGCCTGATTGCCAAGTTTTCACCATTGGACGGAAGTTTTCTCTTTATTTTTCTTTTTGATTTGTTTGGATCTTTTTGATGTTTTTTATGTTGCCCAAGTACCTATTTGCCAAGTTTTTACTGGGACAACCATTTTTTTTAGCTTTATTTTTCTGCTTTTTTGAGAAAAAAATTTAGGACTATTTTTCATTGTTTTTGTGCTTTGTTCAGGACTTTTTACACTTTTTATGGATTTTCTCAGATAACTGGAATGAACAACCAGCTGTCAGGCATAGAAGTGCCTAAGATGAATGATGTTGATAGGATCATTCAAAGGTTCTCCTTCAGGAGTGGAGAGTTGATATGCCCCAGAACTGAAGCACGCAGTAACAACATAAGGGCCTTGCTAGGTAACTTCAAATTTACCTTTCTTTTCTTGATTTGTACCCACTTTCTGATTCTCTTTTAGCACGAGATCCCCCACCTAGAATTGATGTAGATAGACCTTCTCATTTTAGTTCCACTTAAGTCTATTTTTGTAGACAATCAGATGATGATAAGCTTTCTGGCACTTTTCATCTAGTAGATCCAACTGTGTGAGTCGTGCCACCCGGTAATCTTCATCATCAACCAGGCCTCTCAGTGATACTCAGAGGGAGGGTAGTTCGACCTCAATTGGTAAGACTACTTCAACACTGTAGACTAGGGAATAGGGAGTAGTGCCAGTAGGAGTATGGTAGGAAGTGCGATATGCCCAGAGGGCAGGATTGATCTGGAGATGTCAGTCACGACCAGTATCATTGACAAATTTCTTGAGTATTTTGAGGATGGTTTTATTAGTTGCCTCAGCTTGGTCATTACCTTGTGGTAAATATGGACTGGAGAAATGGTGATGGATATGGAGGCGAGCACAAAGATCACTGACGTGTTGATTTTCAAATGGTGTACCGTGATCTGTGAAGATGGTGGAGGGTATGCCAAAACGGCAAACAATGTGATAGAGGATGAATTTGGATTTGGATGCCTGTAGTGAGTGTGAGTGAAATTGCTTCAACCCACTTTGTAAAGTAATCCATAGTTGTGATTATGTACTTGTGGCCTTCAGATGAGAGGGGAGTAATCTTACCAACAAGGTCAAAACCCCAACAAGAAAAGGGCCAAGGAGGTGCAATAGGTCTGAGTTCCTGTGAAGGAGCATAGATCATACTGGCATGTTGTTGGCAAGGTAGGCACTTCTTGATGAACTCACAAGCATCATGTTCCATTGTAGGCCAATAATACTTTGTACGTAGAAGTTGCTTGGCTAGGACCATGCCACTCATGTGGGCACCGCAGATTCTAGAATGTACCTCTTGTAAAGCCTGGGCGGCTTCATTTTCATTTAAACACCTAGAGAGCACGTTGTGATAACCTCGACGATAAAGGGTGTTGGCTACGAGGGTATATCGGGAAGCTCTGTGCTTAAAATTTTGGCATTGGGTTGCAGTAAGGTGAGGAGATATGATACCATTTTGTAGGTAAGCTTGGATATCGTGGTACCATGGGGACTGGGGACCAACCAAGACACATACGTGATTCGATTCATCGTTCTCATAAACGGGAACATGAAGTTGCTCAATTAATAATTTGTATTGTGTAGACTCATGAGGAATCTCTAGGAGGGAGCCAATTGTGGCCATTGCATCAGCAGCCTTGTTCTGCAAGCATGTTATCTATAGATGGAAGAAGTGTTCTTTCAGTTTGTCAGCCATCTGCTTATATGGTGTCAATTTGTCATCTTTGGTTTGATACTCATCTAGGACTTGTTTGATGATGAGCTGGGAAACACCAAAGACATGTATATTTGTGATGTTCCATTCTATGGCTATGCGGAGTCTTGCAATTAGTGCCTCATATTTTTCAATGTTGTTTGTGTAGGGAAATCCCAATTTGAATGACATAGGGATGTAGTCACCTTGAGGTGTGACAAAAAGTATTCTTGTCCCTGCACCATGAGCTGTGTAGTACCCATCAAAGTAGAGTTGCCACGTGGGTTGTTCTTCTATCATGTACAAATGCTCATCTGGAAATTTTGTGACCAAAGGATAAGCATCTACCAATGGCGCTTATGCTATCTGATCAGCAATGACTTGCCCTTTAATGACTTTTCTGTCTATATATTGAATATCAAACTTGCTTAGAAACATAACCCATTTTGTCATTCAACCTGTGAGAGTAGTCCTGGAGAGTAGGTACTTGAGAGGATCTGCCTTTGAAATGAGCTTGGTTGTATGACTAAGCATATAGTGGCAAAGTTTTTGAGTGGCGAAGACCACTGCCAAACATGCTTTTTCCATAGGTGAATAGTTGAGCTCATAACCCACTAAGGTTTGACTAATGTAATAAATAGCTCTTTCTTTTCATTCATCATCCAATTGAGCAAGGAGTGCCCCTAGTGCTATTGTAGTAGCAGAAATATATAGGATGAGTGGTGGACTAGGTACTGGAGGTACCAAGATGGGTGGATTAGCCAAGTATTCTTTGATTTTGTTGGAACTCTTCTGACACTGAGGATCCCACTTGAATGTGTTGTCTTTTTGCAGGAGATGAGTGAATGGTTGGCACTTGTCTTCTAGTTGAGAGATGAAATGGCGCACATATTGTAGCTTTCCTTGGAAGTTGCATAGTTGTCAGAGTGTTTTTGGTGGAGGCATCTCTATGATAGCTTGTACTTTCTTTGGATCAATTTCAATGCTTTGTTTGGATACAATGAACCCATGGAGTTTGCCTGATGTGACCCCAAAGACACATTTCTTAGGGTTGAGCATTAAGCAGTAGTATCCAATCCTGTCAAAGATGCATTCTAGAATATCTAGGTGATCTTCCCTTTTTACTGATTGTGCCAAGATATCGTCCACATAGTCTTCAAGGATCTTGTGAATCATGTCATGAAAAATGACAGTCATGGCCCTTTGATAGGTTGCCCCAGCGTTCTTTAACCCAAAAGAAATCATGTTATAGCAGAAGGTGCCCCAGGGGGTTGTGAATGTTGTCTTATGATGATCTTCTTCTACAATGTGGATCTGATTATATCTGGAAAAGTCATCCATGAGTGACAACATCTCATGTCCTGTTGTGAGATCTATGATCATGTCAATGTTTGGTAAGGGGAAATCATCCTTGGGACATGCCTTATTGAGATCTCTGAAATCTGTACTTATCCTGATTGATTTATCAGTCTTAGAGACGGGCACCATGTTAGAAATCTAGTCAGAATAGTCAATGGGGCAGATGATCTTGGCTTGGAGTAACTTTTCTAGCTCTGCTTTGACAAGTAGTGCCACTTTAGGATGCATCTTTCTGAGCTTTTGCTTGAGAGGTTTGATGTTTGGGTCTACTGCTAGATGGTGAACCACCAAGTTGCGGTCTAATCCCTACATATGGGAGTAAGACCATGCAAACTTGTTGATGGATTCCTTCAATAAAGTGACAAGGTCACTTTCTTCTGCTTCAGTCAAAGATGATGCTATGTATGTGATGGCGGGATTCTCTTTGGTACCCAGGTTGACAGGTTTTGCTTCTTCAATGAGAATTGATGATTGTTCAGGCCTATAATCATGAATCAGAGGAAGAGGAGAATCTTCATTCTCTGGCACCTTAGAGAGGTTTTCACCAGGGGATACGCCCTTTGTTTTTACTATTTTATGATCAGATAGTGCCCCAAAGGGGTTTTCACTAGGGGATCAATCTTTCTCTTTTTTATTTTTGTTTTCTATTTCATTTTTGCGACTGAAGTTCTCCTCTTCCCCAAAATATGCCTTTGGGTCTAATTTGTAGACATATGCTGAGTCTTGCCCCCAGTCATTGCTTTTCTCAATTGCTCCCATAAAGCTTAGGAGTGAGTCCTCACTTTGGAACTCGTCAATGTGCATGACACTTGGTTGGTCCCAGTCTATGAGTTCAGAACGGTGGAGGGGAAGGTCAATGAAGAGGATGGAAAGTTGTAGGATAGAATTGCCCAGGAAGGTTTCATCGTCAAAAACATCATCATAGGCTCTCACAACTTTCTCTTCCGGGATATCTTCGATGTCAGCAATTTCTCCCAGGGATGGACAAGAGGCAAAGATGTTTTCATTGGTGTCCCCATTTGTGTTAGATCCCAAGCCAATGCCCAGGTGCTTTTCTAGTCGAGTAGGTATAATAGGATCTTTCATACCTTGCTCATCATAACCAAGGCCAGCTCCTTGGTAGTTCTATTTTTCTGTCACCAATTTGTGAGTTGCGGGGTACTTATCTTTGAAGTAATTGAGGCGACTTGTGTCTTTGGGTGGTGGATCTTTATAGAGCCATTGGATAATATTTGGTGTCATTTCCTAGCCAGTCAAAGTACCTTTTGAGATAAAAGTGGTAGAACCGAATTGTAGCACCTTGGTCGTTTCTGGTTCTGTCTTGCTTAGATTAGGTCAGCAGCCTTGAGTGTGTGGATCAATTGGTAATGCTCCAACTGTGAAGGCACTAGATAAACTATACTCACCACAACCTTGGTTGTTGATCTTGACCATGGATAAGGTGGAAGAGAGGATTGTTTCTAGGTCTGAATGGGTTCGAGATGAACTGGCGATAGAGGTACCAATATCGATCCCAGGATAGTGATTGGAATGTGGAAAGGATGTTTCGAATGCATTGCAGTATGCAAAGGGCTTGGGGTCTGCGCAGATGGTGATCTTAGTGTCGTTGTATGGAAATTTGATATACTGATGGTAGGTGGAGGGAACGACTTGCATAGAATGAATCCATGGGCATCCAGGGAGGATGTTGAAGGGAAGGTCAAGATCAACAACATGACATAATGTATCCTGGATAACTGGGCCCACTTGAATGGGCAATGATATGGTGCCTTCAGAAGTACGCTCTAGATTGTCATATGCCTTTATTGTGATGACATCATTTGTTATATCAGCTTCAGTGCAACCCAACTATTTTATGAATTTTATAGTACACGGGTTTAGGGCCGAACCATTATCTATCATGACCTATTTAATGGCAAAATCTTAAACCATGACAGCAATACGGAGTGGGAGATTATGATTGGTTTCCTCTGACGGTACATTTGTTGGTTTAAAAGAGACCCCACAAGATGCAGACAAGTGTCCAACAAGGTTCTGGAATTCAGTGAGGTTGATGTTGTTGGGAACACGGGATTCTTGCAAGGCTTTATTAAGGATCTCTTGATAAGTGGGTGAAGTGCGGAGGAGATCCAAGATGGAAATTTGGGCTGGAGTATTCCTTAGGTGTTCCAAAATATTGTATTAGGTCCCAGCAGATGGGGCGGGATCGGCACCTACAACTATTGTCCTGCCTCTATGAGTGGTGATTGCACATTGGTTATCAGCACCTTTGACATGGGTAACATTGACAGAGGACTGAACTTGGAATATGCAGCCGATGAGATTATCGTAGTTGATATATGCATTGGTATAATATTTTCTATCAGAATTTTCTGCTTGTTTACCCTTCCCCTGATCAGAGGACTAGGTAGGATTGCCTGGGCCTGTACCTGAAGTGTGTTTAGGAAATGCATTTTGATAAATTTCAAGGCCTGCGTTTGGCGTTGATTGGGCAGGAGAGTCCACTTTGATCTCCTTGCAGTCAATGAGATCTTGAATATAGTGTTTTAGCTTCATGCATTTGAGGGTGGTGTGTCCCTTAACATGGTGGTATTCACAGTACTCATTGTCTTTATACCAAGCTGGCTTAGGAGTTGAGTCATCAAATGTTGTGTTTTGGGATACATGACTTGGTTAGCTTGGACCAGCTTGTGGAAGATGACATCTATGGGTTCACCCAAAGGGGTAAATGTGTGTTGTGGTGTATTCAAAGCACGAGGTCTTTGTTGTCCATGCAGGATTGATATAGCATTTGTCTGATTCATAGGACCTTGATAGTTATGTTGATATGATGTTCCTGGAGGGGGATCGATAGTCACACCTTGAGGGTTCATGTTTTGTTGGTAAGTCGGTTGGGAATACATGGGATTGGGTTGTTGATACATGGGAGGAGGTTGAGGGTACATTGGTGGTGCTTGCTGATAAGTTTGGGTAGGTGCATTAGAACTGGCTACCACAACCTGAACGTGTTTGGTGTCAATGGCTCCGTCAGTTACTGCGTTCTTGTTCTTGTTCTAGTACCATGATCGATCATTGTTATGTTTGTCAAGATGGGATTCTTTGTAGTGCTTGATGGCACCCTCTTCTACAAGACCTCTTTCAAGATCCATACCTTTGATTTTGATGTCGTGATAAGTTTGTATACAATTCATGCGCATGTGATAGGCAAGCTTAGGATGGAGGTTGTTAATGAATATTTTGATAAGATGTTGCTCTGGGGGTTGGTAAGACAACCTTGTAGTAAGCCCTTACCAGCGTTGAAGATAATTGGCCAGGCTCTCTCCTCCCTTTTGTTTGGAATTGCATAGGTCAAGGAGTGAGAGTTCATTTTCAACATTATGTGCGTATTGGGCCACAAAATTTTTAGATAATTCAGTAAAAGTAGAGATTGTGTCATAAGGGATTTCATAGAACCACTCAAGAGAGGTTCCTCCTAAGCCTTTGGGAAATAGTCTCATGAGGAAATTATCACTATAGGCCACTTCTTAGCAGGCCATGTAGAATTCTTTCACGTGACTCACAGGATCGCCATTCCCCCAATATTTATCAAATTTTGGGGTCTCAAAGTGCTTGGGGAAGGGTATAGCAGTGATGGATCGATCAAACGGATAAGGACACACTTCCTCAAACTTGAATGTTTTAGCCTCTATCCCAGCTTTTAGCTCCTTGAGAGCATTCTTCATTTCCTCCCATTCATGATTGATTTGTGGGGGAGGTTTGTTAATCGTCATTGCATGGTTTCCTTGGACTTGATATGGATCAAATGGCAAATATGGAGGATTCTGTGGGAGATATTTTGGTGTTTGGTATGATGGTTGTTGGTCAACGTATATGGGCTATTATGGTGGAAGTTGTGGTTGAGGGGAATATTGCAGTGGAGGAGGTATCGACGCTCGATAAGATTGTTGCAACTGCTAGAAATATGCTTGTATTTGTTGTGGCATTGGATAGGTGGGATGAGCCTATTGCGCACCTATATAGGATGGAGGATAGGTGTTTTGCGGCGGAATGCCCCCAGTGGGAACATTGAATTGTTGTGGAGGTGGAATTGTTTGTGATGCAGAGGAAGATGGCATGGCTATATAATTGGCAGAATGAGTTTGTTGTTGTTGCATGGGTTGGATGAAAGGATTAGCAAACTATTACAGTGGTTGTGCCATGAGGGGATTTCCCCCCTGCATTTGTAGTTGTTGCTGCTGTGTAGTTTGGATGGTGGTCTGTGCAATTGCGAAGGGGTTGATTTTTTGTTGTTATGCTTGGGATGTGAATGGGTTGGTGATTTGTTGTTGCAGTTGTTGTTACTGGGATGGTTTTTGAATGGATTTTTGTTGTTGAATAGGTTGTTGTTGTTGTTGTTGGATAGGTTGTTGTTGTTTTTGTTGTTGGATAGGTTGTTGTTGTTGGTGATGTTGGATAGGTTGTTGTTGTTGTTGATGTTGGATAGGTTGTTGTTGTTGTTGGATAGGTTGTTGTTGTTGGATAGGTTGGATGGTAATTTGGGGTACGACAAAGGGATTCGTGGATGGTTATGGTATGGATGGACTTGGGTTGAACAACGTTTGAGGTAGAACTACTGGCATTTGTTATGATTACATTTCTAGTGCAGTGGGGAAAGTGGACCCTTGAGGAAATAAGGGTTGGTTATAGGCATTGGTAGGCGGCATGCCTGTGGTGAAGAAAGGAAGAATAGGCATGGAAACTTGGGTGCTTTGATGTTGTGAACTAGTTGTTGCACTTTGAATGGGCTGAGCAGGAATGGGTGGAATGGTGGTTTGTTGTGTGCTAACTGGCGGTGGTGGAAAGTTTGCAATGAATGTTGGGATTGCTTGTGAAAGAGGAGTGGCTGTGGCTTGCAAAGGTGCCTGCATAGCGATAGTGGGTATTGTTTGTGCTGCTAATGTTGCATCAGGAGGCGGGGCTCCCGAGGTAGATGAAGGTGTTGTGTGCATGATGGAAGGTGAAATGGAGGGATGAACTACTTGCGCGATAAGAGTTCCCACTTGTAGGGCTCGTTGAAGTGGATCAAAAACCTCATTTCTAGTGGGATGAGGACGTTCCCCTGGAAGTTCCATAGGTCGTATGACAAGTGTGGGTATAATCCAAGGTGGGAGTTGAAGTCCTTGTTGTTGAATGTCCAAGAGTACCTAATTATTGTTGCATCCACTCATGGTTTTTACCATGTGGACATGCGTTGGATGGTTGATAAATGTTTCCACGGTACTTAGAGTGGGAGTCTCATTAGTGTCTACCCAGATATGTTCAATTTGATCATTGGGCTGAGGCGCATAAGTAACCATGGCATTGGTGTTGTCAGTTGCAGCATTAGATGAGCTAGCGACAAGATTAGGGTCCATGTTCTTCCTCTTCTTAGTGGCTCGTGTGATAGGTGGCATGAAATGGCTATCCTAAAGGAATATGAGATGCAAGATGTGATGCAAAAGATGCACCTAGGACACTAAGGGTAATGGTACTAGGATTAGTATGTGTTTAAGATGATGAACACGCTCCTATGGGTTAAGGATGACTTTGGTGTATGCACGAATTAAGGGTTGCTTTCCCTAATGGAAAATCAAGTGGATATGATTGTCTACCTAAGACAGACTTGTGGTCTTCGACAGACGAGATTTTTTGTTAATGCAAACCAAACTTTTGATCAAGGTGATGAGGTTGCAAAATACAAAGGGGATTATCCTAAACAATGCTTAGTTTAAGGACATTCAAGGATGGGGTTTGATTAAGATGTAGGGTTTTAGCAACTCAAAAGGGGATGAAATACCAAGTGAGGGATGTGATCAAGGATGCTTTGGATGGTGATTATGATGATGCTAGGCTGATTAGGATTGATTCGATTAATGCAGGATCATGCTAGGATGAGTGTGTGATGTGTTCCTAAAGATGACAACCTAAGGGAGGTCCTAAAATGCAAGCTAAGTGAGCTTAAGAAGATGAAGAACATTTTTTTGTTGTGGTAAATCGACTAGTCATATTGCTCAAATCCAACAAAAGTAGAGTTTAGACAATATTTGCCCATGAAATGAGCAAGCTTGTTTTTGTAGATCACTTTATCAAATTCTTCCCATTTATGAATCTCTTGTTTGACGAAATATATGATGTGTTGGTACTTGGTAGCCTCTCAGGTTGTGTTTTTTTGTTCTCTTTACACGGGTGGTAACAGAGTTTTTACCTTCTTATGCTTCTTGGAATCGGTAATGTCCTATAAATAGATTTGATCTTAGATGAATAGTTAGAGGTTTTAGGACATATCTCATAAAAGACCAAATTCTAAAAATTAGAGCCCAAGGTACTCTTTGCAAAAGGACGTTGTCTTGATAATTTGGCAAAAGTTTGATCTTGTTCTGATTTTCAATAGATTTGTTCCATGGCAAGAACCAATTTCAACATAGTCAAACCAAAAAATAACAAGCATGTGTCTGAAAACAATCCGACAAGGGACAAAGAAACCTTGAAGGATACAAGCACGTGACAAATTTGAATGTTGGGTATTCCGTTTGTGTTTTGGATTTGTCAATGTTCTTCAAGCACTTCAAGCACAAAATATACCTAAGGAATCGGCATAGCATGAAAATACTTGCTCGTAAGCTTAGGCACACACACAAGAGCTAATCAGAATACAGTCATCACCAAGCACGCAATGGCTCTAGTCATGACACCATATTATCCAGTTCTAAACGCTTAGGGTGGCTCAAATATACGAGTGATCTTGGAGAAGTTACTATCTTCTTTGCACAAGTATTATCACCTTTCGGGGGTGTTCTAGGTAGCTTCTAAGCCTATAGTGTTTAGTAAGGTTCTCTGTTCAATTGTTTCCTCTATGTTCATGCAAGCATGATTCAGGTGTATAACCCCATAGAGCATCTTGACAAAAGTGGTCACGTAAATGTGATTGAGACCGCAAGGCCGCACTTAAGTTAGAAAAGAGCCGAGTATAAGCTCAAATGCCAATCGACTCTTGAGGCTTTAACCCTAAGGAGTAAATTTGATTAACGTGACTTAGAGTGGTGTGGCTTACACCTCGTTCTCACGTAGGTCAATTTTGGGAGATTTTTTCCTCAACTGGCAGGCCCATCTAAAGGATTCAAAGTAAATTAGATTGGCGACAAAAAGGAGTCTAGATTTATGATTCTCCCACAAGGGGAAAAGAGCATACTCTCCTATCCAGTATCATTTTCTCCACAAGAACGCAAGACAAGCTTTGTTCTTTTCCAAAAGATTCAATTGTTTAACACTAAGTAAGTGTGTCTAGGTTTTTGATCTTCCCAAAAGGGAAGAGAGCATAATCCCCTAACAGTCTCTTAGGATTAGACAAGAAAATCTAACTAATTAGTCTATGTGCCTAAAAAAGATTAATACAAACATGATTGTTTGGTTGATTTTGATGTGAGGCAACCCGCAAGACAAATGTGAGTAGTTTCAAAGTTGTCTTTGACAAGCGGTGCTGCAAGATAATTGATTGGTAGTTTTTAACTTAGCCTTTGATAAGCATTGAAAACACAAAAACCACTAGACAATTGTTATGAAATGATCAAAACAATTTGACAGAGCGCAGACGCCAATTCAAGGCGCAGACGCTGGTTTTATGTTTTCTCTTAAGAATGATATAATACAGGAAAATAAGCCAAAAAAATAGGAAAAATAGAAAGTCTGTTATACCAGTCATGGACGCTAATTTGTGAAATGCAGATGCCAGTTATGTGCAGACGCTGATTTGTGAATTGCTGACGCTAGTTCATGAACCAATGTTTACACAAATGTTGTTGTACCTGCAAGCACAAAAAGACAGCAAGAGACAGCAACCAAAGTTAATTTTTCCTTCTTTTTAGTCTTTAATCTGATCAAATTTAATCATTTAAGATTATCCAAACAACTAAAAGCTAGTGTTCTTAATTATATTATCAAGATTTGTTCCCTTAGTAAAATTTTGGCATTATAACTGCTTGTTAGATTGATCTCTGCTAAAAAATAGAGAGCTAAAATATTAAAAGGCAGTGGGAAAACCAAAAATCTTGATAAATAATAACTAATGTTTTGGAAAAATCTCAAAGTTAACAAAGCCAGGCGTAGATGCCAGTCCAGGTCGCAGATGCAGGTTCGGCGAAGACGTCGAACGGTGGTTCACAAAGAACCAACGTTTGCACAGACGCCTCTGCGTAAAATGCAAATGTTGATCCGCGTGTTGGGCAAAATTTGGAAGAAAGGAAGACAAGAAGTTAAAAAATTTAGGGACGTGGGTCCCACTGGGTGTGCCAGAATGTGTACGGTGAAATCTTCAATCTGTTGGGAGCAAGCTCAAACATAAAACGTTAGTGGGTTAGCACATATAATCGATTTAAAAGCATATGAAAGAGCAAGCAAGACACAAAGAACTCAACATAACATCAGATTGAACTAAAACAAGAAATCACCATATTTAACCTATTTGATTTGTTCTTTTGATGGAATGCAGGTGTGCTCTCTCAAACACACTAAATATAATAGATCACCAAACGGAATGCAAGCATGGAAACAAATGAAGCAATTCAAGAGCTAGTATAAGGAACTAGTCTCAAATCCTTCATATGATGATCTAAACTAGCTATGAAGATGATATGCATATACTAGATTGAAGCTAAGATTCATTCACCAAATTGAAGCCTAACATGTGATATTTATGTGAATTAAGCATGAAAGACTAAGAGCATATGAAAACATGAAATCTAGAGCTATGTTAGCATAATAACAATGCAAATATGAGAGATGAAAAATGAAGAGGAGAAGGCCTCTATTTATAGAGTTTTGGGAGAGAGGAAGAGGCTTGGATGATGTGGCATCCACATAAGAGCCACATAAGGGACACATAGGCTTTGAGGGGATGGCCAATTTTGAGTCAAACTTGGCATTAAATGTTGAGTGGCTCAACATTTCCAAGTGGGAGACAAAGTTGTAAGAAGAAATTAAGAGGGATGGGTGCCCATTTTTGGAGAGAATTTCCCCATGTGGGTGAGCATTCCATTAGCCTTAAAAAGGTTAGGAATCACCCATTAAGCATGGTCATAAGATAGTTAGGTGGGTAAATATACTTAGGAAATGAGGTGATGGGAGTAGGGTAGGAATAGGGTAGGCTTAGGGTAGGTCTCTAGGTTGGGTTAATAGGTTCCTATCTAGGGTTTAGATTATAATTCAAATTATATTTGACTAAATCATGGTTTAGAAGAATTAGGAATATGGAGGATTTAATAAATGTAAATTTAATAAAAAGGGAATTTCATGAGATAAATGTATTTAAATGAAATACATTAGAATAGTATTTAAGCTATTGATAAATACTAGAAAATGAAACTATTTAATTGATTGAATTAAATAGTTAGAGGAATAAGAGAGAAAATAATATTATTAATAATATTAATATTTTTGGACGTCTACACCTGCATCTTCCATGTTCTTTCCCTGAGAGTTTTCACACTGCCCGAGTCCCGGATTCACTTTCAAATTAACCCCTCCAAGACTAGGACAACCTAAGTCGACCTTTTCCTAGACAAGGATGACCCAATTCAACCTTGTCCTAGATAAGAAAGACCCAAGTCATCCTTGTCCTTTGGGGTTGGTTTTAAGTGAGCTTCAGGCCCAATACAGGGGTGTTTTATTTCTTGATCTCAGTATGGTCGGCCTGTTAATTATGAATCCTGAAATGAGTTTAAAAGGGGGTTTATCCTCTCATTTTGACAACCAAAATCCATTCTTTATGAAAAAAATCATTATCTATTTGGAAATAGATTTCAAGTGCAAGAAATCAAGCATTCAAGTTGTGCAATTAAGGTGGTCTAGTGGAGGAATTCTCAAGCCCATGGTGGCCTAGTTGAGGAATTCTCAAGAAAGCAAGAAGATCCATTCATCTTCTCCATCAATGATTTCAAGCATAAATCATTGAAGATATAGGATTTCAAAGTGTAGATCCATTGCATTTGTGAAGGCATCCTTGATTCTACAACATCTTCCAAGCATACAAGCATCCTTGTGGAGTTGATTGATTTCTACATCCATCCATGAGGGTTTTCCATGCAAGGTATAGTTGACATTTATCTTGTCTAATCAATTTCATTATTTCATTTAAAGGTTGATTATTATATAGGGAATTGACCAAGGATACCCCCTTTCCATCAACCTATTTCCCATTTTCTTGTGTGAATTAACAATTTCTTCAGGTTTCAGATCCAGAATTTCAGAATTTAGGACCTATGACTGATCTTCTACAGATTTCATCATTTTTTGAGACTGTAGGACAAGGTTAAATTTTTGGGACTAGGATGACTTGAATTGGCATTGTACTTTGGATCTACAAAATTCATAGTCAGAAAATACAGATCTTAGAGTTCTAGATCCACAATAATTTATAATTTTGACATTTTGTGACAAACATTTCCAGATTTGAAGTTTGTTCCTCTTCTCCTAGCTTTCAAGGTGAGTTCATTCTTCTTATTTTCTTCTTGCATTTCCTTTTATACATAATATCTAATATCATATTCAATTATTAGTCATTTCATTTATCATAGTTTTCATTCCTTTCATAATCTTGCATATCAATTTATATATCATATACATTTAACAATAAAGGAATTCATCTCCATACTTCATCTTCAAATCAAGACCTAGCATTAGAACCCCTTCATAATTTTGGGATTTTCTAATTTGATCTGGGTTTGAGGGTGAATTATTTGGAGGTACTCATAATTTAACATAGGACATCTACACATCCACACAAAAATGACCTAGATTTGGTAATCCATCTCTACACACTTATACTTGGTTCACCATTTATTATGTTACAGTCATAGTTTTTTCTCTTTATTGATGTTGTGTCTATACCCAATAATTAATAATGTCTCTTTAATTTTTTTGTATAAGTACAATTGAAATAAATGTGAATTATTCAAGTGTTTCAAGATTATCAAATTTAGCCATTATTTCCCTTTCTATCTTATTCATTGACCTATTCTTAGAGATACGTAAGGGTTGAACATCAACAAGTCTAAATTTCTCCACATCCATTCTAAGTAAATGATCTAGGGTTCTATAATTAATTCTTCTCTTTACAGTTTGAGCTATATTTATATGTTCATCCATACCAGTAAGAGCAATTTATCCTAACCCTTCTCCAACATCCATTGCTTGAGCTTCCATAGGAAGTGATCCTGAACCTTCTCCAACATCCATTTCTTGAGCTTTTGTAGTGAGTGATCATGACCCTTATCCAACATACATTTCTTTAACTTGGGTTGACCCTCCTTCCCGGGCTTCTCCTTGATCTTGTACTTGTTGATTGCGAGCTACATGCACAAAAATCAACCAAATTAGAACAAATTAGATAAAACTAAAAGTAGAGACATATAAAAATCAAGCATGTGAAATTAGAGATGCATACTATATGTAAATGTTCTGAGATTCATCTCCACAGAATGGACATTTCTTCTTTTTCTCACCCTATCATTTCATAATATATTGACCTACCTGTCCATAGTTATAACATGAATCATATTTATTATTATTTTATTTATCCTATGTCCTCATCCTCCTCTATAAATTAATTTCCTATTGTCTTCAATATAGTCTTGTGGTGGATTGTTTTATATTGCATAGGAATTTTGATTACATCTATATGGTTGTCTATATCCTGCCTCGTTCAAGGGACCTTCTATAAAACCTTTTTACATATTCCCCACAAACTTCAAATTACATATATGTTTATTGTGACATTCTTGATCATAAAAATTTAATCCATTTGAGATTTGAAGATGGTTAACAAGGTAGTCCTTAGTGAGGTGGTTGTCCCAATGTTTACAAGTTTTGCAATACAATAAATTTGTCTTCACTAGTACCGTAGTGAATTTTTTTAAGGCGAATGTAAAATGGTGCAATAGAATTGATTCATGGGCTACTGGGATTCAAAATCAACAAACTGGAAACATGTCAAACTTGAACTTTGTTTTGTAACAACACTCGCCTATGGGACTCTTCAAGATGAAGAAAACATATCTTCATTTATTAAACACCATTGATGGATTAAGAAAACCTTATTTTCTAGGTCAATTACAAAATTCACATCATAATAATTCTAGGCCTTGTCTACAAACAACCTTCATTGAAACAATATCACAAAGTCATTAACAACTTATATTCTTGGTCTTATCAGGCCTAAAACAGAGAACTTAAACTGATCACCAATCACAAACAACTCCTACTCACAAGGTTAGACTATTTTCCAATAACTAATCACAAAATAGAGCACAACCTTAGGACTTGATCTCATTTCTTCACCCAAAAACATGCTTAAAAAGATATCAAAAGGTCCACCCTTAAAAATATATTGAACACATGAAGTTGCCTTTCAAATTTTGATTCACTGTTTGTGATAGTCATGCAATTTTACTATCAAAACTTAGTAAAAATGGATTCACTTCCTCCCTAAACTTTCTAATGATTACTAAAATTTCTTCAACATCCTTTGAGATAGATACCAATGACTCCTAAACAACACAAACCCCTATTTTCAATGGACTAGCATAATAAACTCTGACTGCATTGTCACTGCCTTAGGATAGTCAAATAGTGGTCCTCAACAGAAGGGATTGAGACCATTTTATATAAAACCACACAATGTATAGGTACTTTATTTACTGCTACAATCCCCACAACCCCTTTCAACAATTGGAGAGTTCAAGCATAACAATTCAAGCATTGCAATTCACTATTATTGTTTAACTGTCAAACTTATATCTCTTTCAAACAAAGATAAAGAAATACACCGACCTTGAGAATATATTGGAGAGATTTGGAAAATTTATTTTACATCCCTTTACAACCTCTCCAAAGAGTTAGAACTCCATTTTCTTTCAATATTTAACCGGATAGTTTGTTCTTATTGTTAGTAATAACTAAGAGGGGGGGTGAATCAATGGCCTCAAAATTTTATCCTTTAAACTTTAATCCACCAATCAATACACCTCAGATTATTAAGTCCCTACAAGATGCATGCCTTGAAATACTTTGAAATAATTAACTGTCTGTTGGTTTACCTTGTCTATCCTTATTCTCCTTGATTACTGATAAGCAGTAAAACTTATTTACCGATACTCAGTAAATATGCAGAGTATACCAATCAATCCAGAAATGCATATGTAAAATGTAAAACAATAAAGTAATAAACCATACACACATAACACATGAATTTTAACATGGAAACCCTATTAAGGGAAAAAAACCACTGGGACCGGCACCCCAAATTTTCACTCTTCTGAAGTGAGCCCTGTTAGGAGCCAACCCTGTTAAAGGTTACAAACACACTGTTAAGTGCGACCTTGTTAGAGGATTTTTATACATAGGTTGTCACTTAGTATTTGGCATCTATTTTGCTACCATCCTTGAATAAGCCTACTTCTTAGACTGTCAATAGGCTTTAGGCAAATCTTGCTACCATCCTTGAATCAACCTTCTTAGGCTGTCAATAGGCTTTATGCAAATTCAATGCTACTTTCATGAATCAACCTTTTTGGCAATCTGTTAGGATATACCTCAATTATAGAAGATTGTTAAGTCCTGCTCTGTTAAGTTGATGCTTCAATGGTTAAACTGAAACACTATGACATGTTTCTAATGCAACTTTGAATTGCAGATTTTCAAATCTATTTAAGTACAATACCTCTCTAATCAATGTATCAATTCAATTCCTTTTGCTACACACTTTCTGTTTTGTGATGTTGTGCTTCACTGTTTGTCAATGTCTACAAAATTCTTTAGCTCTCCCTCAGCTTGATTGATCAGGACTGTATGAAGTTTATCCTTCACCAATTTCTCTTTATCATCCTCTTTCTATTCACTCCCCTTCCGTGTATCTGATGGATTTTGGAAATGAATTATGCTTGTCTCTTATATAGACATGATATTCCTTAATTCTTGATTCTTGATTCTTGATTCTTGGTGTGAAAAATAATCCAGCCAATTTGAGTTACGGCTTTAACTCCTGATTTATCTCGTAGTTATCTTCTTGCCAACTGTATAAATCTTCTTTAAATCAATTACTTAACTTTGGTCAAATAAAACAAATAAAACAACCAGTTAAGTCTATCCTTAAGCTCTGTCAGCTAGATATTTTGTCATTTTCTGAACTCTCTGTTCTGTTAGTCAATTCTGTAGTTTATCATCGATGACAACTGTCAGTTCCATTGGTGTAACTCCAGTTAGCTTCGGGATCTCCGTCCGTTGGGCAACACTGTCTCCTATTCGCCAGACATCCTATGATTCTTCTTCGTCAAACAACATTGTCTTCTGCTCGACGGGTATCACTGTGACCTTTTTCTCTGTCTTTACCCATGGTGTGCACTCCGTCGGTGTTGTCTTTCACTTAGTGAATACTTGACTTTTATGCATTGCTGAAAGCATAATCTTTGTTCCATTTATTCTCTGAAGTCTTTGGCATTATTTACATGAACATACAAATGATATCAAGTTGACATCAATGACAATATAATCCATTAATTGATTTAATGTCTTGCATCATCTTCAACTTAACATTATCAAACATTCAATCAGTTGCATGTCATCACTTATTATCACAGTCAATAAGAAATGAGGAACACTCACATTAGGGCATCAAAGATATTCCCTCAAACGCAATATTTTTAACTGAAACCAAAATCATTTAAAAATACTCCAATATACTAATAGAATTTGAAGAATGAGAGTTTTTCAACAGTTTAAAAAGGAGGAATGAACAAATCTTTATAAAACCCTTAATCTTGAGGGTTTCCAAACAATTTTAGAACATTTGAGCCAATATTCACCAATAATCATGAAAGAACTTAAAATCACATTCAAAACAAAGATAACTCATCCTATTTTGACCTCCAATGAGTTGCGGGGCAAAATCAAACCATTTCAATGAGAAAATAACTTTTGATCAACAAAGATGACAAAGTTCTGCCTCTTAAACAAACATTTTATTGTATTTTGATTCTCTAAAATCACACCATACCTTTCCCTCAACCTAAAGAGGGTATTAAACATATTACAACTAGTTACAACTGAATCTAACCAATCTCCAAGTTGATTGATTGTTTGATCCATCAATTAACATCATTTTTCAAATGTTGCAAAAAGCAACTTTTGCAACTTTTTGACAAATTAGTAATATGACCATATAATGGAAATTATTACATCAAATTTGTGTCATATATGACCAAAAGTACACAAAAAAATCCTATTCTACCTTATTCTTTCTCATTTGACTATTTTGACAAGATTTCAACCTATTGGTCTTGTAATGCAATTTTGGCTTATTAACCTTAGAAAAATGACTTCATTAACTCACATTTGACAACCAAATGGTCATAAACCTTATTATATGTTTGATTCAAAAAATAGATTAAAAGTTCTTCATAGGTCTTTTGATCCATGGTGCTCCTGCACCATACTTCCAGGAAGCAAAGAATTCAAGTCCCCTTGAATGTCCTTCTTCTTCTTCTTGTTGGCATAACTGGTGCAGAGATAAGTAGAGTATGTTATGATATGTGTTTGATGCAGATCTAATGATAGGTTGATCAGTTGTCATTTTGTCATTGATGTCAACTTAGTGTTTTTTGGTTGACAATGTGCCTATTATGTTGATGTATGTTCAAGAGTTAAATCCAGAGTTGTGGTAAGAGTTGGCATGTGCAATCGTACATGAAGACTAAGTGATGTCTCTAGATGCTATATCTATGACCACATAGGTTTATCATATGTATGATGTGAGTTATGATCGATTGAAGGTTGAGAGTTCAAAAGAAAGAACATGGTGAAGCCAAGGAGGAATGATTTGGTGATTGTGTCAAATAGGTTTGGATTCAGGTGTTCTGGTTCAGGATATGTTATCTTGAATATTTTATGAGGTTGTTGTTGTGACCACATTATGTTTTGGTGATCATAAGAATGAGTTTCAATGGATAGAAGATCATTCATTGAAAAGTAAAAGAAGTTCTTAGAACAATCACTCATTTCCTTAACCAGTGATGATGCATCATGTTGCGATAAGTGATTATGTGTTCTAAGGATCGTAGTGAAATTGCAGATCAATGTGGAGAGATGAGTTGGCATTTCTATGATCATTATGAATGAAATTATTGAAGTTGTATAATTACATTGGAAAGAGTGTTATGGTTTGACTTTTCTTTGTCAAATCGATGTGCGATGGATTTGAAGGCCGACCTCAGTTTGTTAGAGAAAGTTTTAGATTGGTATTACATTTTAGGGTTTGTGAATTGAGCACGAAAGATTGTAAAATGTTTTTGTAAGGCAATTAATTGTCATAATGAACTTGTAATATGTGTGTGTGTGTAAAATGATGAAATGTACAAGTGTAGATCATGGATGTAGAGGTGTGATCAAGAGGAGAGAGAAGACATAATATTGTCTGCATGTTAAGAATAGATTGAGCTTGAACTGGATCTGTACTAGTAGAGGAGTGTTATTCTTTTTAGATCACTTTCACTTGTTGATTCCTAATAGTTTCGGCAAGAAAATCCTTTAACCAAGTAGACTCTAACAAGTCTTATTTGTAAATCCTTTAACTAGGTGATTGTTTGATTAGGGTTTCAAATCCCTTAATAGGGTTACTCCTAATAGGGTAAATCTCCTAATAAGGATAGAGGTAAATACCTTGACCGAGTGGATCCTAATGGGGTCTTGCTCTTAACTGGGCATTTTTATGCTCCTAAGAGGGATAATCTCTTAATTGGGCATACTTCAAAAGAGTACAAAATAATTTCTGGGTACCATCCCCACACATGGTTTTTCCTAGTTGGGTTTCCAAGAGAAAAATATTGGTGTTATTGCATTGCATGGTTGTGGATGTTTTATCTTCAATGGTTGTTTATTCATGGAATAGATGTTTGATTGATGCAAGTTGTTGAAATGTTGATGAAAAGTTTATATTGTTAGATTACAAATTTACCTCCCCCTTCTCAGTAAGATTGGATCTAATAATGATAATAATTGGTATCAAAGCTTTTGTCCTCTTTGTGGTAATCCTAATAGCTTGAGGAAAAGAACCAATGATGAGGAAGGAACCTTCCAAGTTATCTAAAGACAACTACCATGTATGGAGTGAAAAAATGAAGCTATATATAAAAGGTATGGGATCACAATACTGGATGCATGTCACAAGAAGGTATATCACCCCTACTAGAACTCTCACTATAGATGAACTAAAGGAACAATAGGAGAATAATCAAGCACAAAAAGCTATTGTAAGTACCCTATCTGATATTGAATATGTTGATGTTTGTGGACTTGATACCTGATGACATGTAACTGATTGAATGTTTGACAATGTTAAGTTAAAGATAATGCAAGGCATTAAAATAGTTAATGTATTATATTGTGATTGATGTCAACTTAATATCATCTATACGGTCATGTACATAATTCCAAATACTTTAGAGAATCAATGGAACAAAGGTTATGCTTTCAGCAATGCATAAAAGTCAAGTATTCACTTAGTGACAAACAACACCGACGGAGTGCACACCATCGTTAAAGGTAAAGAAGAACAGTCATAGTGATACCCGACAAGCTAAAGTATAGTGTTGCCCGACAAAGCAAAAACACAGGATGCCCAACAAGCTAAAAACAAAGTTTCCCGATGAGTAAAATTCCAATGATGCCCCATGGATGGAGATCACGAAGCTAACTGGAGCATCACCGACGGAACTGTCAGTTGTCACCGACAACTAACTGTAGCGGTGACCAATGAAACATAAAGTTTAGAAAATGACAAAATATCTAGCTGACAGAGCTAAAAATAGACTTAACTGGTTTTTTACTTTGTTTTATTTGACCAGAGATAAGTGATTGATTTAAAGCTAAATTGTATAGTTGGAAAGAAGGTAACTACGAGACAAATCAGGAGTTATGCTCTAAATCTAATTGGCTGGATTGTTTTTCAAGCCAAGAATCAAGAATCAAGAATCAAGAAATAGTAAATATCATGTCTATATAAGAGACAAGCTTAATTCATTTACGAATGGGAATAAGGGGAGTGAATAGAAAGAGGATGTTGAAGAGAAACTGATGAAGAACAACTTCATGTAGTCCTGATCAAACAAGCTAAAGGAGAGCTAAGGAATTCTGTAGACACCGATGAACGGTGAAGCACAACATCACAAAGCAGAAAGTATGGAGCACAAAGGATTGAATTGATACATTGATCAGAGAGGTAATGTACTTAAATAGATCTAAAAATCTACAATTCAAAGTTTCAATATGAACAGGTCATAATGTTTTAGTTTAACCATTGAAGCATCAAGTCTCTTTACCGAGCAGGACTTAACAACCATCTATATATTGAGGTACATCCCAAGGAGTGCCAAAAATTTTGATTCATGAAAGTAGCATTGGAATTGCCTGATACCTATTGACAGTCTAAGAAGGAGGTTGATTCAAGGATGGTAGCAATAGATGCCCGATACTAAGTGACAACCTCTATGTATAAAATCCTCTAACAAGGTCACACTTAACCATGTGTTTTTAACCTTTAATAGGGTTGGATCCTAACAGGGCTCACTTTAGAAGAGTGAAAATTTGGGTACCAGTCCCAGTGGTTTTTCCCTTATTAGGGTTTCCACGTTAAAATTCATGTATTATGTGTGTATGATTCATTTCTTTACTGTTTTGCATCTTACATAGCTAACTCTGGATTGATTGGTATACTCTGCTTATTTACTAAGTTTTAGTAAATAGTTATACTGCTTATCGGTAATCAAGAAAGAATAAGGATTGACAAAGCAAACCGACAAACAGTTAATCGTTATTAGTATTTCATGGCATGCATCTTGTAGGGACATAATAATATAAGGTTTATTGATTGGTGGTTAAAGTTTAAAGGATAAATTATTGAGGCCACTGATTCACCCCNCCCCCCCCCCCCCCCCCCCTCTCTCAGTTATTACTAACAATTGGTATCAAAGCTTGTGTGATTAGAAAGGAAGGTCTCAAGACCTAAGTCAAAGATCACAAGATGAATAGACAAGATGTGCCCAAGTTGAACAAAGACAACTTTCCTTCATGGCAAAGCAAGATAAGACTCCACTTATCAGGTATTGGTAATGATGTTACTCAATTCCTAGATACTGAATATGTGTTTCCCACAGGAGTATTGACAATAGATCAATTGAGAGAGAAGCATGAGCACAACTGCATGGTTATAGAGCTTTCTTCCTCACTCTCTGATGTTGAATGTGAAGATGTCAAAGATTGCAAAACTGCAAAGAAGATGTGGGACAAACTGAAGCTTGTACATGGAGGTGATAAAAATGTTCTGAGAGCCAAGGCATAAATCCTTAGAGGAAAATTTGATGATCTCATAATGAAAGAAGGAGAAAACATCACACAGTACATCATAAGAATAAAAGAAGTAGTCAATGCTATACGAGGAGTTAGAGGTACACTTGAAGAGGAGACAATGGTAAGTAAAATCTTAAGAACTTTACTGCTTATATATGTTATTAGAGTTTCTTCCATTCAAGAAATGAGAGCAGTAGCAAACAATACAGTTACTCTTGATAGTTTAATTGGTAGACTGATTTCATTTGAGATGAATAACTTTGATAATAGTGTCTTACCAAACTTA
>MU226943.1:504430-552983 GCA_018584345.1 Thuja plicata
AAGGTTAGCAAGAATGACATCTGGATTATAGATAGTGGCTACACTCACCACATGACCGGTGACAAAGAAAATTTTAACACTTTTGAGTATTATAATGGTGGTACAGTAAGAATGGGTAATGATACACATTGTCCAGTTGAAGGTAAAGGAACTATAATGTTGAATAACCTGATTAAATGTGAAAATGCTTATTGGGTAAAAGGATTGAATAATAATCTGTTGAGTGTTTCTCAGCTGAATAATTTAGGTCACAGAGTATCATTTGAGCATAAGAAGGCAAAGATCTTCAATGAATCAGGAAAATTGATTGGTACCGGTGAACAGACAAAAGGTAACTTATTCTATCTAAATGATACTAACACAACTTGCTTAATGACTAGAAACGAAGACATATGGTTGTGGCACAAAAGATTGTGTCATGTGAATTTTGACAACATGATGAAAATAAGAAAAAGGAGAAATGTAAGAGGCTTACCGACGATGACAAAGCCTGACAACATCATGTGCAAGAATTGTTAAAAAGGTAAGATGACAAAGTCTAGTTTCAAAAGTAAAACCCATACATCTGAAGATATTCTAGAATTAGTCCATACTGATCTATGTGGACCAATGAGGAAAAAGAGTTATTATGGAGATAGATATTTTATTCTCTTTGTTGATGATTACTCTAGAATGATGACAATTATGTTTCTAAAAGATAAATCTGAAGTATTCAATATGTTTAAATGGTATAAGGCTTTGGTAGAAAAACAAAGTGGTAAGGATCTAAAATGTTTAAGATCAAATAGAGGAGGAGAATTTATATCAGATGAACTCACTAATTTCTATAATGAGCATGGTATAAAAAGACAGGTTTCTACACCAAGAACTCCATAGCAAAATGGGATTGTTGAGAGAAGGAACAGATCCATAGTTGATTGTGCCAGAACACTGATGATAGAGAAAGACATCACCCAAATCTTCTGGAGGGAAGCTGTCAGTACTGTTGTCTACACACTAAATAGAGTACAATTGAAGAAGGGCACAAAGAAGACACCTTATGAGCTATGGTATGGAAAAAAACCCAATGTAAGTTACTTCAAAATCTTTGGGAGTCGATGTTATATCTTAAAAGATGATAGAAATGGAAAGCTTGATGCCAAAAGTGATGAAGGAATCTTTCTAGGGTATTCCACCAAGAGAAGAGCTTATAAAATTTGCAATTCAAAGTTGCAATATGAACAGGTCATAATGTTTCAGCTTAACCATTGAAGCATCAAGTGTCTTAACTGAGCAGGACTTAACAGTCTTCTATATATTGAGGTATATCCCAAGGAGTGCCAAAAAGGTTGATTCATGAAAGTAGCATTGGACTTGCCCGATACCTATTGAAAGTCTAAGAAGGAGGCCGATTCAAGGATGGTAGCAATAGATGCCCGATACTAAGTGACAACCTCTATGTATAAAATCCTCTAACAAGGTCGCACTTAACCGTGTGTTTGTAACCTTTAATAGGGTTGGCTCCTAACAGGGCTCACTTTAGAAGAGTGAAAATTTGGGGTACTGATCCTATTGGCTTTTCCCTTAACAGGGTTTCCATGTTAAAATTCATGTGTTATGTGTGTATGATTCATTTCTTTACTATTTTTCATCTTTCATAGCTAACTCTGGATTGATCAGTATACTCTGCTTATTTACTGAGTTTCAGTAAATAGTTATACTGCTTATCGGTAATCAAGAAAGATTAAGGATTGACAAAGAAAACCGACAGACAGTTAATCATTATTAGTATTTCATGGCATGCATCTTGTAGGGACATAATAATCTAAGTTTTATTGATTGGTGGTTAAATTTTAAAGGATAAATTATTGAGGCCACTGATTCACNTCCCCCCCCCCCCCCCCCCCACCCCTCTCAGTTGTTACTAACAGATACTAGCTATGATGTTTAGAAAATTTTGAAACTAATCTATGGAGGAGACATTCATGTGTAAAAAGATAAGGAAGACAGTCTTACAAGAAACTATGATGACATGAAGATGGTAGAAGGAGAGAACATTGCACAATATGGTCAAAGAATAAAAGAAGTTGATGGTGCTATCAGAGGTGTTGGTGGAACTATTAATGAAGATGTTGTGGTAAGTAAGATGTTGAGAACTTTACTATTTTCTTATTCCATTAGAGTGTCTTCTATAAATGAGATGAAATTTTTTAATAATGTTACTATAGATGGATTGATCGGTAAGCTTACTGTATTTGAGTTAAATAACTTTGATAACAATTTTCCAAGAGTCGAGGCAACTTTCAAGGCATCAGTGACTAATGTACCAGTAATGAAAGGTAAAGAAATAAGTCATGATTTTGATTACATGTCAAGTTACACTAGGGAACTTTAAGCTATCTTGGAAGATGAAAGGAAACAAGGAAAGCTTGAAGCGCTACTAGCTAAGAGACTTCCTATAGGGACAGGTAAGTATAAAGGAAAGCTTCCACTAAAATGTGTCTCATGTAATAATATTGGATATATTGCTAATAGATGTCCCAACGATGAACAAAAGGATAAGTTCAAAAAGTATAGGGGAAAAGGAAAGAACCAATGCTATGTTGTAGTAGATGAAGGAGTTATCGATGAAGAATCAGAAGATAATGAGGAAGAGGAGATTATATTTGTTGCAGTCAAAGAAGATCCATCTGAAGGTAAAAAGGCATCATTTTCTCACATAGGACACAATGATGAATGGATTATAGACAGAGGATGCTCAGATTACATGACCGATGATAAGAGTAAGTTCATTAAGCTTGATAAGTTTGACGGTGGTGTGGTAAAGTTTGGTAATAGTACGCCTTGTTTGGTCAAAGAAAAAGGCACTATTTCTTCAAATGGTAAGAATAATAGAGATGATATTTATTTTTTGGATGGTCTAACACATAATCTATTGAGTGTGGGATAACTAAATGATAAAGGTTACAAACTAGAATTAGAAGGAGGTATATACAGACTAATTGGAAGCTAGGGTGATGAGATTTCTATCAGTAGGAAGACTAGAGGTAATTTATTCCATCTGAATAATATTGTGAATAGTTGTTTGGTTGCAAATTTTGAAGATAGTTGGCTATGGAATAGAAGGTTTTGTCATGTAAATTTTGATAGTTTGATCAAAGTGAGTAATACAAATGTTGTTAGGGGATTGGCACAATTAGTCAAGCCAGACAACATGATGTGTAAAGAATGTCAGTTGGGTAAGTTAACTAGTTCTACTTTAAAAAGAAAGTCTTTTTCATCTGAAGGCATACTTCATTTGGTGCATAGTGATCTTTGTGGGCCTATGAAACAAAGAAGTTATCCAGGTGATAGATATTTCATATTTTTTATTGTTGACTATTCTAGAATGATGTGGGTAACTTTCTTGAAGGAGAAGTCTAATGCATTCATAAATTCAAAACATTCAAGGCATTTGTTGAGAAGGAATCACGTAATAATTTAAAGTGTCTAAGGTATGATAGAGGAGGTGAGTTTACTTTTGCATAATTTGTTAAGTATTGTGAAGATAGTGGAATCAAGAGACAAATGTCTGCACTCAGGACCCCACAAAAAAATGGTGTTGCAGAGAGGAAGAATAGAAATATAGCAGATGTTGCAAGGACATATATATTCAACTTGATATACCAAAAATGTATTGGAAAGAAGAATTAGTACTATTGTTTACACACTAAACTAGGCGCAAGTAAAGAAAGGAACTGATAAGACACCTTATGAGATATGGTATGGACACTCACCTAGTGTTAAATATTTCAAATTCTTTGGAAGTAGATGTTGCATTAAGAGGGATGATTTCATAGGAAATTTTGATCCTAAAAGTGATGAAGGTATTTTCTTGGGCTATTCTACTAAAAGAAAAGCATATAAGTGTTTCAAAAAGAGAACTAAAAAAATGATTGAGAGTGAAAATGTAAAGGTGGATGAATACCCTAAGAAATCTAGTGATTTAAGCAAGAAAGTGACAGAGGATAATCGGGAGATTATGTATATTGAATAGTAAGTGCATGAACAAGCAGAAAAAAATAATGTGGAAGAAGTGATTTAACCGACATAAGAAGAAGCTCCTACACCTTAACCAGTGATACCTAGGTATGTGAAGATGAATCACTTTCCTGATTAGATTATAGGTGATAATAATGCAAATGTTCTAACCAAGATAAATATCTGAGAAAGTTCTTGTTTTATTTCCAAGTATGAGCATAAGAAAGTGAAGGAAGCAATCAAGGATGAAGATTGGGTAAACGCTACGGAGGATGAACTTGATCAAACTGAGAATAATGATACATGGACACTTTTTCCCAGACCTGGAGATAAAAATGTGATTGCTACCAAATGGGTTTTCAAGAACAAATTTAATGAAGATGGGGATGTGACCAGAAATAAGGCAAGACTTGTATGTAAGGGTTATGCACAAGAAGAAGGAATAGACTATGGAGAAAATTATTCTCCAGTGGCAAGATTAGAAGGGGTAATAATTCTACTTTCTTATGTTTCTTTTAACAAGTTCAAAGCTTTTCAAATGGATTTTAAGTCAGCTTTCTTGAATGGAATTCTTGAAGAAGAGGTCTACATAGAACAACCCTATAGTTTTGCATTAAAAAAGGACAAGGACATGGTATGCAAGGTACAAAAGGCACTATATGGAATGAAACAAGATCCAAGGGCATGGTATGAAAGGTTACATTCTTATCTTATTAAGATTAATAGAACAAGTGATGATAGTAATATGTACCTTAAAGTTTAAGGGGATAAGTTGTTGATAGATAAAGTGTTTGTTGATGATATAATCTTTGGAGGAAATGATGAGATGAGTTTAGCATTTGCTGAGGAGATGAAGAAAGAGTTAAAAATGTCATGATTGGGGAGATAAAATTCTTTATTGGATTGCAGGTTTCACAACTAAAGAATGGTATATATACCAGTCAATCCAAATATGTGAAAGAAGTACTCAAGACTTTTGGTATCGATGACTCCAAACCAGTTGGAACCCCCATGGTAACAAGATGTAAACTATCTAAGGATGATGAATTTGATGCACTAGATTCTACTTTGTATCTAGATATATAATCAATAAGGTGCAATATTTTGTTCATAACATACCAGGTATTGCTCAAGCAGTTGGAATAATGGTCAGATTTCAAGAAAATCCTAAAGAATATCATTTGGCTGCAGTCAAGAGGATATTCACATATTTGAAAGGGATAATTGACTATGGTTTGTGGTATGCTCATGATGATGATTTCTCTTTGAGTGTGTTTATTGGTGTTGATTGGGTAGGAAATGTTGATGATAGAAAGAGCACAAGTGGTGGTGCATTCTTTCTAGGTGAAAGGATTACAACTTGGACAAGCAAGAAGAAAAGTTGTATTTCATAATCCACTGCAGAAGAAGAGTATGTAGCAGAAGCTATAAATTGTACACAAATTTCATGGATGAAGCAGATTCTTGAAGGTATAAAAAATAGGTGACTGAACCTGTAACTATTTTTGTGACAATACAAGTGCAATAAATATTTCCAAGTATCTAGTAATGCATTCCAAGACTAAGAACATTGAAATTAAGTATCATTTCTTAGAGATCAAGTGCAAGAGAAGGAGGTGAAATTGGAATATGTACCAACAAAGGAGAAGATAGAAGATATCTTCACAAAGCCACTTGTAATCACCTAAAATTGGTCTAGTAAACCCATTAATTCAATTAATTGGCCTTAAAACATCCTAAAGAAAAGGCATTTATTGTTATAACTTAATTATGTAAGTATTAAATCAAACTTGCTTTCATAATTAAATAAACTTGTTAATAAAATCCTCAATCAAAGCTTAAATCATTTAATTCCATGAATTATAGGATTTAATTAAAATTCCTAGCACTTTTTATTAAAAGAACCCATTCACACATCCTCACACATGTGTGAGAACATAAAAATCCAAATAAAAGAAATTAAAATGGGATAATTATAAAAATTATCTCATTCTCCCTCAAACAAACACAATTTTTACCAATCAAAAATATCCCACACGGATTAAGCCCACATGGATTGAAGGAGAGTGCATCTCAACCGCCCTTTGTGGCTAAATCTCAGCCATCCATTTTGAGGAAATTCCAATAGAAGGGATAGCTATCATTGTTGAAAGAGCATGAAAATTTAGAGAGTAACATCATAATGTCATTTTTATTCTAGGGTTTTGCTCATGTTAGTGCATTTTCATGGTAGCTTACTATGTGCATTTTGTTGAATCTTAGCTTCAATTTCTTAGCATGTTGTTGATTTCCTGGATTAATCCATGTTATCTCATGCATTTAGCTTAGTTGCATTTAGAATTTCATCTTCATGATCTTGAGGTAAAAGTATGCGAATTCATGCATCATGTCCATCTTTTGAATCTTTCCTTTTGGAGTTGTCTAGTCACTAATTATAAATGCCAATTTGATGAGCATCTATTGAGAATTAAACTCGCTTAATCTAGGAAGCAATAAGCTAATTTTGGGGCTAGTTGTATAATGATATATTTCTATTTGATGATCATTAACCCTTGAAATAAGGGTTTATTGAGTTTTTTTTGTTTGCAAGTTGAAGACCACATACACCACACACATCTCTCGCACCCACCGTGGGGCACGAATTGGTTTTAGGCCCCAATTCATGATTATTTTGACATTCTTCCAAAACTGCGCTCATTGGCATACGGCCTGTCACACATGCTCGTGTGAAAAAATAATAATCAATAATTTGTCATATCAGGATATGTGTATTGTCATACGAGTCTACATTTGAATTATGTTGTCGTAATAACTTGTAGGGATTTTCGTACGAGGGATCATCTTTCCCTAGTTTGTTGTATGGTTAGTGGTACATTGTCATATGAGTTTTGATGCTAGTCTATCCTCTATATTTTGTCATTTCAAAAATAGAGGGCACTTTTAGAGGTTCATTTGAGTTTATTTTTGGCTTGTAACCTCTATTATAGTTGCGTTGGTCTTATGGATCTCTAATTTTGTAGCTTAACATGTTTTTACAAGATGCTTAATAGAAGGTTTGCTTGACAAAGCGACAATTGAAAACACTCTTTATTGAAAACTCCTAACCTCTTTGTTCTTGTATGACATTTTAAATAAGAAAGAAATTGGCTAAAAATACTAAGTGTGTGGTGTTTGTAGGTTTCCTAAGTCTCCATCAACCAAATGATCGTACTTTTTCAATGGTTTTCTACGCACCTAGTCTAATTAGGGGATTTCTAGGGCGATCCAAGCTAAACGTTAGGAGATTATGCTCAGTTTCCCTTTTAGGGAAGATAAAAAACCTAGACATGTTTGACTTATCTTAAACAAGTAATCTTTGGGGTTAAATTTGGAGTGTTTGATGTGTTTGGTAAAAATTAAGAGAAATGGGAGATTATGCTCTTCTCCTCTTTGAGGAAGAATAAAAAAATCTAGACCTTCTCTTTTCTATCCATTTTCTTTCATGCATGCCTTTTAGATGGGCCTGTTGGTTGAGGTAAAAAGCTCCCAGGAATGAACCATGTGAGAATGAGGTGTAAGCCACACCACTCCAACTCATTTTAATCAAATTTTCTTCCTTGGGTTAAATCCTCAGAAGTCGAATACCATTTGAGATTATACTAGGCTCTCGCCTAGCATATAGTAGTGCCTAGAGGTCTCAATCACGTTTACATGACTACTCATGCCAAGGTCCTTTGTGGGGCTTCTAGCCTGAATCACGCTTGTACGCACACAAAGGATGTATTCAAATGGAAACCCTTACTAGAATCCATAGAGTAGTAGCAACCCGGTTCACCTCTGAAGTTGGATAATCCAAGTGCAAAGGAGAGAGTAACCCCCCCCCCCAAAAAAAAATAAAAAAATAATAATAATAATAATAA
The DNA here is from genome assembly GCA_018584345.1 of Thuja plicata. NCBI lineage: Eukaryota > Viridiplantae > Streptophyta > Pinopsida > Cupressales > Cupressaceae > Thuja > Thuja plicata. Next base: position 512,329 of record MU226943.1, read on the forward strand.
TAATTGTCATAGCATACCCCCATTAGCATTTGGAGTCGGCTAATACAACATCACTATACCCATTGCATGGATGGTGGTGGTCATATTTTGATTAGCTATTGGGTGTGTATATAAGTTAACAAGCGAGAGTTTTCTCACTAAGCCAATTGACTCTAGGGCTAAAAAGTGTGTTTGATTTTCACTCCTTTGTGTTTGATGTACTTGGGTCACCTAAAATAACACATAAAAAAACACCAAACACTTTTAGACATTGATATTATCACCTCAAAATTGTGCAAATTGGTCCAAAATTCATCCAAGTCAAGTAGAAAGAATTCCCTGCATCACACTGTCATTTTGACCCATTAGAATTGTTATACGACAAAACGCTTTGAAAGTAGCAACTCGTATGGTAAGGTGTGAATTTTCATATGGAAACATGGGAATATTCATATGAACCTACATTGGAATCCAGCATTTTCTTTGATCCTTGATGTCTTTTTGTCTATCTTATTTCTTATTTGTGCGTCCTGAATTAGTTGTCATACCTTGTCGTAGCAATCGTCAATTCTTGGCATAGTGACTTGAACTATACTCATCCTTTGTTCTAGATAATTGAATGATCTTACTTTTCATGCTCTATCTCATCCAAAGTTAATCTCAATTAGTTCGATCACAAGTGTCATCCAACATAAATTTAGGTCTCAAATCTCAATACCTTGTACCAATCTCGACAATTTTTCATCAATGTGTCTCTTACTAATCTCTTGGAAAAGTGATCATTTGGAAATATTTGACATTGACCCATCATTATAGTCATCTCAAAGTCTCAAATACAATTATCTTTCATACTGGTACAAAATAGAAGCCAACAACAAAAGGTTGATCTCAATTTAAAGGGAAAAGTTATCGACAATTATATTCTTGGACCCTCATCCTATCAAAAACCAAGATCTTCTCAAAGGATTCCAAATCAAGACATGTAATCTATATATCAATCAATACCCTTGTTTCAAATTTCAAGCCTGTATCATCAATTAATTCATATTGAACATCAATAAATGCCAACCACGTCGGCATGTGACTAGGGATCTAGCCAAGGTTGGCAAAGCCACCATACTAGCATTTCCTCCTCGATTGAGGAACCTACTGAAGAGGAAATCAGAAGGTGTTAATAGGATAAAAACTTTCAAAATATTATGCAAACCCTCATGCAACTCAAAAATGATAAGTACTTTATGCACCTAGCATCCACAAGGGTTAAACTTCCTCCCGAATTTGATATCGAAGGACTAATACATCATGAGGAAGAATCTTCAATCACCATTCTGAATCAATAGTTGCAAGACACGAGATGTGAACTTAGAGATCTGAAGAAAGCAAAAGAACAAACCTCTAAAAAATACTCAGTGGAGTCTATATGTCCCTTCCCATTTGATAAGAACTTACCCATGCCACCATTTCCTCCCAAAGTTGAGATTCCAAAATATGACAAGTACAATGGGGATGGTGACCCTCAAGAACACGTGAGAGAATTTTGTGCTCTTAGCATGGAATTTACACATGAAAGGACATACCTAATGAGACTATTCCGTTGGAGCCTCAGTAGCCAAGCATTGGAATGGTTCACCAAACTCTCACCAGGTATTCAAATATTTGATAAGCTCGTGCAAAATTTCATCCAACATTATTCCTACAACATCTTACACATAGTCACCATGTTGAATCTATGTAACACCAAACAAAACAATTGTGAACCTTTTGTTTAATTTGTTCAAAGAAAGGAAAGGAAAGGAAAGGTCCTTTTATAGTCCATTATACCAGCCATATGTTTTTGGGTCTACATATGGTGACAGTAATATGGGACTACCCCGTACTCCTTACGAGAGGCATCCATTATGCTATAAATGAAGCGTACATACCCTACCCCCCAATGGTATTTGAACTTGTGACCTCCCTTTCAAGAGAACAAGTCCTCCACCATTAGGCCAACTCAGGCATACAAAGAAAAATACAGAAAAATGTTCGCAAGGTATCCTAGACAAATCCCCAAAACGGAGAAAATAGATATCTTCATTAAAAACTTGGTAACCGAAATGAATTACGCACTCTAAATGCAAAAGCATACTGCCTTTAGTGATTTGGTGGAAAGTGCTATTTGAATCAAGGAGGTTCTTGTTATCTCTATAAGATTTTTTTTTTTGTCATTAGTTTATGTCAAAATCATAGAGTCAAGAAGAACCAATCGGGGAAAGGAGTTAGTATTATATTTATCTAGTTCGCAATTCACACTGAACTAGTTGGTGAAGTCATACATAAGAGAGAAGTTGGTATAAGTACAAAGAGATAAAGACCTAGTACTGAGCGTCTATAGTTACCGAGTGTTACATTACACTGAATGCAATGAAGGACATTGAGTGGATAATAACCAAGTTAAGGAGTTACTCAACCGAGTTAGGTAGCTAGTCATAAACACGATGATATCACACTTAATGCTTTATCACAACATTAATTACATTAATACAAGCATTTATAATGGTTTGTTACATGATCAATGATTCAAATAAATCAGAGTGAAGATCTAAGACATAGATCAAGCAGCAAAAGAAAGTTTACTAGTACTAAGAAAAATAACAAGTACCGACGTAAAAGTGATTGTTACTCCAAACGAGCATTGAAGGTTGTCATCAGTATTCAAGCACTCAAATGGATAGTCAATAACAGAGTCACAAACAATCCAGTTGATATAATCACCAAAGTATAGAGTTAACCGAGAGCATTGATCATGCACTGAGTTAACTGAGTGTAGTGATTACTGAGCAGACAGACTTTACCAAGTAGTAGTCTACACCGAGATACACAATATAACCGAACAACAGTATAGCTGAGATACACAGACAACACCGAGCACCAAGAGACAACATTGACCAAGTGGATCAAAGGCCACATGAAAGTTTGTTATGGCACATCAATGTAGGTAACAACTTTGTTTTTGACCTGGATAACGGTTTACAATGATCGAGGGGAACATTAATTACAGATTCACAACATTAATTGTTTATATCTCCTATGTTTAGATGATCAAGGTAAATTGTGTACACCATTGATCTTAGGTTGGGGATGATATTATAAAACCCTAATTAGGTCAAGGAGTTTGATATATATAATGTAAAGATGTAATTTTGTAATGTATGTTGATCAAGCAATGGTCAAGTAGGCGCCATACTACGGACATCAGAGATCAGACAAGGGTTTTAAGGACAAAGACTACATTACAGTAATCCGTTTTTAGAACAGAGGCAAGGCTACCGAGCAGAACAAAGTAGAAGGTATTATCATTCACATTGAGGTGATATATTTTATATGCACTTAAAGGATCTGTATCAACAATAGTGAGATTGTATTTGTTCAGATCATAATTCAGTAGAGAAATTAAATGATATCATACAAGAGTATGCCAAGAAATTTCCTAAGAAGGCAAGGACATTGAATATCCTACAAGGATATTTGAAGGAAGTGGATATAGAGAGCGCCCAAATATGGAATAAATTGTTGAATCCATCTAAGGAAATTAAGGACACCGAGGAAGCAACAGACATTGCCTCTACAGTCGATATCGAGGGACATCGACCTAGTACATAACTGATAATAATTGATGTTGAAGATGTAGCTATTGATAATGTACTAGATGGTATTCCTGAACTAGTGAGAAATATAGGACATCCATAGATCACAATAAATGAAATAACTAAAGGTGATCCTGATGATAAGGCTAAAGAAGATGAGTCAATTGGAGCTACTGAGACAATAGATGAGCAAGGCACAACAGAGGTCACCCAAGCAATGGTACCAGACCAATTGCCTATTTTGGTACAAGCTATTGAGATAGAGAGTGAAGCACACCTGAGAAGGTTATAAACACAAATGAAGACAAGGGTGATATGCAAGGTACACAGACCAAGCATAATGGTGGAACAACACAAGGTGATGCACCTCAAGATACCACTGATGCAGTAGAAAAAGGTGAAGGTAACATAGAAACATTGACGGTAGACACTTATAATACTAACACTAGGTCAGCTACCAAGGCACCTTCCCAAGGCATCACACTAAGTACCGAGCCAGAAAAGCAAGAAACCGAGCAAAAGGCTCAATTAGAATTAACACTATCTACTTCATCGAGCACCAAAGAGAAGGAGAAGAAAAATAATAAAGGAAGAAAGGGTCTCATGACACTTGATGAGATCATTGACATCCTTGAATGTGATCCACAGACACTTGAACCCGAAGCTTTGACAAGGTATGGTGAACTTTGCACCCGAAAAGCAGCACAGGACAAGCTGAGACAAGAACGCAAAAGTGGACAGGTGCTAGAGATTGCTAAGGAGATTCTGATGCAAGTTGTTCCTAATGTGAACATAGATGAATCAACCCCTATAATTGATCAAATTGCACTGCTCACTGAGGCAATTAACAAACCTGATATTGATGGCAAGCATGAATTAGAAGAAAGAGCAAAAAAGAAGATACAATATAAAGTTACTGAAAAGATCAGACAGGCATTGGCAATAAATAAGGTAACTCTGTCTGAATTTGTAAATGGATTAGAAACTATTATATCTCAAGCCATTATAATTCTACAACAGTTATGTACTTTAGATCACTTCACTACTGAGATTAGTGAAAAGATGCAGAAATTAGAACAAGATCTAACAGATAATGCAAATAGTCTATCAACCGAGCAACATGCATTGCAAATGCATTACATCAAGGTTCTCCAAACCCAATGGTTGAGACTAGATTTGAAGAAAGAAGAGGACAAGATCAGAGAATAGGTAACCAAGCTACGGGCAACGTTACTACCACATTTGGTTATGATGCAGAAACATGTGACATTGGCAAAGAATTTGATTGCAACCCTAGAACTGTCAGTCACAGAAAGCATATATGATATGCATGCTCGGATAAACTTGGATCTATTGACCCTTGAGCATTTAAAGGAGGAATGGGAGAAGCTACTGGAAAATCTCAAGCAAGCCCATCCTAACATTTTTGACAAATTGTAAGTTATATTCCTTTTGTCATTATTTTCAAAAAAGGGGGAAATATATGTATATAATTATAGTAAAGGGGGAAACTATAATCAGGGGGAGTCATACACATGTATACCAAGCATGTACAAAGGGGGAGTCACTATGTATAGTAATTTGTAAATGATAATTTTTTGATACAAATGCCAAAGGGGGGAATGTTACTCCAAATGAGCATTGAAGGTTGTCATTAGTATTCAAGTACTCAAATGGACAATCGGTAACATAGTCACAAATAGGCCATTCAGTATAATCACCAAAGTATAGAGTTAACTGAGAGCACTGATTACACGTAGAGTTAACCGAGTGCAGTGATTACCAAGAAGACAGACTTTACCAAGTAGTAGTCTACACCAAGATACACAGTATAACCGAGATACACAGACAACACCAAGCACCAAGAGACAACATTGACTGAGTGGACCAGAGGCCACATGAAAGTTTGTTATGGCACATCAATCTAGGTAACAAATTTTTTGCCAACCTGGATAACGGTTTACAACAATTGAGGATAACATTAATTATAGATTCACAACATTAATTGTTTATATCTCCTATGTTTAGATGATCAAGGTAAATTATGTACACCATTGATCTTAGGTTAGGGATGATATTGTAAAACCCTAATTAAGTCAAGGAGTATGATATATATAATGTAAAGATGTCATTTTTTAATGTATGTTGGTCAAGAAATGATCAAGTAGCCGCCATACTATGGACATCAGAGATCAGACAAGGGTTTTAAGGACAAAGACTACATTGCAGTAATCAGTTTTCAAAATAGAGGCAAGGCTACCGAGCAGAATAGAGCAGAAGGTATTATCATTCACATTGAGGTGATATATTTTATATGCACTTAATGGATCAATATCAACAATAATGAGATTGTATTTGTTCAGATCACAATTTTGTTACTCTCTAACAATTGTAATAGACCCCAAAATCTCCTAACAAAGTAGACTTAACCGACTTTATGCAAATCTCTTAACCGAGTGAACACATACTTTGTGTTGATAAATCCTCTCACGAGGTAGATCTAATCAATCTCATTGTTACTCCTAATAGGGTAAGATCATCATAAGTGATCAATCTTTGTAAGCTTTAGCAAGCTACTTTATTTACTGTAGTAGTGAAGTTTTGTGGGTCTCATCCTCACTGCAGTTTTTACCTTCTAACAAGGATTTTCTATGGTAGCAAAATACTAGTGTCATGAGTACTTAATTTCATGTATGTGTATTGTTTACTTTACATGCATTTACATTTCAATAGTGGCATTATATGTTTGGTGTATACAATCTACTCAGTCGGTTATTACAAAACATTTGGTTACAAAGATTAGCTTAAAAGTTTTTAAGGGTATTGATTCACCCCTCCCCTCTCAGTACACACCTCTCCATTATCCCAATAAGTGACATGGTCACCGATCAAAAAAGAAGATCTAATTGTTAAGAATGATTCACATCAACTTAACACATAAGATTAAGAGGCATAAACTCTTATATATAATCGATGATTTACAGAGCATAGAACAAGAAAGGAGAGGCTGATATTGTTGAAGAAAGTTTTTAAAAGTTATTGGTATTGCTGAGAAAGTTAAAAGGATTTATTTGAAGAACAAAGAGCATAGTAGAGAGCACCGAGCATAAATTCAGCTACAACATAGTAGAACCGAGTAGTGTTACAGTTTGAGATTGAGGTAACACATATTAGAGCACATAGAGTCTGAACAACATTTACATTTGATGCATTTTTACAGACATTGTTGAGTTATTGATACTATTGTATTGAGAGCTTTAAATCCCAATACTGGGTAGATCTTAATCAATCTTATATTTGTATATCCTTTAAAAGGGTACATATCTAGGTGTAGAGTTTGTAAAAATCCTCTAACCAAGTAGACCTAACAAGTCTTTTTATACTCTTGACCGGGTAAGCTATCAAAATGGCTAAAAATTATAAGTTCTAACCGAGCACCCTTTACACTGTAGTTAGTGAAGGTTGTGGGTGTCATCCCCAACGTAGTTTTTTCCTCTAACCAAGGATTTCTGTGTTACCAAAATTGTGGCATTATGAGTTCTATTGTTTATTATTTTGATTTGTTATTGTATAGGCTTTATATTACTTTCATTTCAAAGTTATGAAATCAGTAAACAACAAGCAATGGTATATGGTTTATAGGCAGTCTTAGTTATAAAGTTTTTAGTGGTATTGATTCACCCCTCCCCTCTTAGTCCAAACTTTCCATAGTAATTCCAACAATTGGTATCAAAGCTTACACTCTTGAGTTAAAAGGTTTGACCACCTGAGAGTTAAAGATCTTAGTCATGGAAAGTTTTAGGAAATTCAAAAGGATTAGAAGGAAAATATATGATGAGTTGAAGGTTACACAAGAAAAAGTTGATACACTTGAGACAACATCTAAAGGAAGTGTAACTGATGAGTCAGAATCAACTATAAGAGAACTAGTGGAAAATAATGATTCACTTACCAAGAAGTTAGACCCAATGAAGATAGATCTTGAAATCGACATGATAAGAATGACCAAATTGATTGAAGGAAAAAGGATTGTTGAAGATGAAAAGAAAATGGTAGAAGATGACAATAGATAAGTGAAATCAGGTTAACTGAGAAAGATTATGAGAATGACCCAAGTTCACTATGATATGACCAACCAAATCTGAATGAAAATCAAGATAACATAAGAAAAGAGTTTGAGAACCAAGCACTGATAGTTGAGATTGAAAGAATGGATCAAAGACTGAAAGCTGGGAAGGATGGAAATGAAATACTAAAAAGAAATGAAGAAGCACTGAAATATTTTGACCAAAAATTCAAGAATCAAAAGCAAAGGAATGAAAAAATAGGAATTGGATTCCAAGAGAACAACACTACTGAGAAAGGAGAATCATCTAATGCATTAAAAGATGAAGGTATTGCACCCCCACCAAAACAAAAGAAGCCAAGTTTTAATTATTGTGGGAAGCCTGGACACACTGCTAATGTTTGTAGAAGTAGGAAAGGTAAAGCACCGAGTACACCTAAATTTGATGATTATTGCTTTAGATGCAATAGGTATGGACATCAAGCTTTTGAATGCAGAACTAATCTTGCTAACAACACAAGGAAACCTAAGTTTGATGGTTACTACAAAAACTAAATGGACACAAAGCTTAAGAGTGTAGAATAAAGAAAAGAAATGACAAGTGGATGCCTAACTGAGAGAATTCTAATACTAATCGAGCAGGCATATCTATACCTCGGGACTACAATACAAGAATTTCATGTTTATCATGTGGAAGGTATGGACACATTGCTGCAAATTGCATGTCAATGCACAAAAGAAATAACCGAAGAGCATGGAGGAACCCTGGCATGGCATGTTTTCATTGTCATAAGGTAGGACACCTATCAAGAAATTGTAGATATCGAGGAGATGCACCGACCGAAGATGAATCTACAATGAAAGCTCCAACTACTGTTGATGAAATCAGAGAACAAATGAACAAAACCTGGAGGAGAAAGACTCAGGATGATGGAACATCATTCATAACCACATACAACACCATATCTACCTAGTTGGTTGCATTGAGCTCCACCTAATTGGTGTGAGGTATGTAGGAATCACATGCTTATTATAAATATTATTTTAGTTCCTAAGAATTAGAGTTAAGATCCATATCAACATATTAAGATGTATTTGGATAAGTTTTGAAAGTTTTGGATGAACATTGTTATATATGGTTATTTTGTTTTACTCGGTAAAGCAGAGTAACTATGCAGTTGGTATAAAGGTAAAAAGGGATGCGGCAAGCACATTTATTGCAAATAATTTGAGCCATTAGAAACCCTAGTCATGGGAAACCTATAAATAAGTCAACTTATTATTTATTTTTGACCTAACATGTTTGAAAGAGCATTGAGCATATTGCAAAGTGATTATTCCATCAAGAATTCAAGCGCTTTCAAGGTAATTATGAATCTTTGTAAGAACATTGTGATACATTTTTGAGATAATTGTTGTACACTAAGTTGTGTTTGTGAAGTTAAGTATTACCAAGTGTGCCCTAGTTTGTTCAAGTGATACATTTTGAAGTGATCATGGCACCTAAGATGCAAACACTAGTTCTAGTGAAGAATGTCAAACCATTGAACCCTAAATACAAGTTGCCCCTAGCTATAGCCACATAAATTGACATGATAGTAGCATTATCTTCAATACCAATGTGAGTTCTTTTGATTGAAGATGTTCGCACATTCATTCATTGCAAAATTGAATATTTATGTGAAGCTGAGATTGATGCTTCATTCATTAAGTTGTGCATGGATGGAAATGTTAAGGATGAGCACACCCATATGGAAACAAAAGGATTGGTTCATGTTATACGTTAACTGAGGGTATTCAAGCCCAAATGGGTTAGGATGGTACTCAGTCGAGTACACAACCAGTTTATGTGGTTGGATGAACTGGTTAAAATAACTAAGGATGTGTTGCACATCATCACTAGATTCCCTATTGGAGACAGACCCAAGGTGATTAAGAAAATTGACAAGGGTAAGCTCACTGAGCTAACCAAGGCACAATGGGATGGCAGGGGAATGTGAATATCTACTGTGAAATATCTTGACTTAAGGTATGCATGCAACATCATATCTTACCAAGTGTTTCAATCATCCTGAGTGGATAGTGTACCATGTGGAGCAGTTGATCTAGCATAAAAGATAGTGAAGAAAGGACTACAGATAGATCTCTATGAAGTTTTTCTGAAGAAGATAGAAGACAACATGAACACAATCAGAAATGCAAATACCAAAACTTTGAAATTTGGTTAATTGTTGGTACGTATTTTATTCTACTACCATAATTCATTTCCCTCCATTGGAGATGTAGTTTGGAAGACTGATAGGCCAATCATATATCAGATACATGAGTTTATAGAAAGTCTAGAGATAATTCTGGTGAAACCATGTCTAATTACTTTCTTAAGTTCCAAGATATATTACATAAAATATATAGAGTTCCACCTCAACTAGTTACTAAATATCAGGATAACATATGTTTTGAAGTTGACACTGATGTCTGTATAGTCAAAGTTGTTGAACTAAGAGTTGAATGGATTCAACTGATAGGTTATGAGATGGACATTGATATTGGCTCAAAATAGATTGAAGCTTTATTAGCTAAACCAATTGACTCCAATGAAAAGATGTATGTAACTTATGAGGAAGTCAAAGATAAAATCAAGCAAGGTATTTTGGTACCTAGGTCAATTAAGAAAGCAAGTAAAATGATTAATTTTTTATCAAAGACTCTTGGAGTTGATGATACTTTGGAAAAGGACACTAAGAATGTACAAGCCATTGTAGTGATTGAAAAGCAAAATGTGCAATTGCCTTCATCAAGAAAGAGAGGTATTACAAGGAACACTAGATCATCAGTACAACCTATAGAGAAGTAAGTTGTAGAGATAGTTCAACCAAAAGGAAAGATTTATGAGAGAACCAGAGGAAAGAAACAACCTGCTAGAACAAGGAGAAGATTATTACTTGGAAAAGAGAGTGAAACAAAATATGATGAGCCTAAAAAATTTATACCTGTTTCAAAGCTCTCACGAGTTCTATAAAGTCTTGATGATTTTCTAGATGGATTAAAGAATTCAGGAGGATTTGGAGGATTTATGTAAGTAAAGTATCTGAAGAGGAATGAAGAAGATAAGAAAAATATTGAAGATGCAGTTGTTGTTACTTTAATGAGATACATAGTGACATCTATAGAGCTTGGAGATAAGCTACCAGAGGAACTTTACAACAAAATTGATGCAAGGTGGAAGTATGTAATTAATGAAGAAAAGGAGATGAGAGAGAGAGAGAGAGAGATCTCTTGTACACACTATTCCCGACCTGGCACCGTCTGAAATTGCAAAAGCATTGAAGAAACATTCAAATAAATTTATAGTCAAGGGAAGAGCCTTAAGGATAATGAATGGAGACCTACAATCAGTAGAGAAGGATACAACTAGAAAATGGAAAGAAATATTTCAAGTAGATGATACTAAGAAACAAGAAGCAGAGAAGAGTCGAGGTGAAACAATCATTGATCAGGTAAAATAAAGCACCAAGCACATAGATCCAATTGATCTAACTATTGACAATGTGGAGATTATCATTGAAGACTTACCTGAGGAAGAAGATCCAGCAAGGAAGATATCAAGAGATGAAGATGTAATCAATGTACAAGTACAGGACATCGAGTACAAGGATGTTGATTACACATCATTGCAAAGCACCAAACAGATAATTGAGCAAATACTCAGTTACCCCAATATACAAGATGTTGCTATTGAAACTACACCAGAAACACACACCATAATAAATGAGACACCTGCAGATATATAGATAAGGTAAAGGTTGATGAACCTATTGAAACCGAGGGATAGCAACATGAAGAGTCACCAACCGACCCTATAAATGTACAAAAGACACCAGACACATAAAGTGAAATGTAGCAGGAATCAAATCTTAAGGGAAAGACTGAAGAAATACAAAAGGATGAACATAAAGAAGAAGAGAAACCCCTAGAAGAATTAAAAGTAGAAGAAAACATAATCGGTACACATACTGAGTCACCTAATGCAACTAAGGCATCATGTTCCGAACGCTCTACTGGTGAGAGCAGAATGATTCAGAAAAAGAAGAGAACAGAGAGGAAGCAAGTTGTTGATTTTAGCAAGCCAATCATCATACCGAAGGGAGACCGTAATATGATGAAGCCCAAAGAATTACATATTTATGCTGATATTGTAGCTCAAAAGGCTGAACATGATAAGTTATTGGCAAAGAATAAAAAGGTAGACATCTTAGAAGATGTAAAGGAAGTTTTCCAGGAAATTATTCCTGAAGTTACAATTGATGAATCTGAACCCCTACTAGACCAAGTTGGTAATTCAGTCCAACATATCAAAGGACCAAACAAGGACATGACCAAATACATGTTAAAGATTCACAAAGAGTCTACGGAGAAGAAGCTAAAGGAAGATTGATTAAAAGAAACTGATGTTGACAAGGTAACTCTTTCCGAGTTATGAACATATATTGAAAACAAACTCACATCCATCATAACATTGTTTTAAAAGTTTTGTATTCTTTCAAACTTTAATAGTGAATCAAGAAGAAGGAAGAAGATATTGAGAAAGAGCTGACTAAGCAGCTTAAGCAACTAACTACCGAGCCTGGAGCATTCCAGACTCACTACTCTAAAATTAAAGAACTCATAGGAGTTCAACTTTCATTGAGACAGGAGGAGGATAAGCTTAGATTGGAGTTGCTTGAAATACAAACATTATTGATTCCCCATATCCAATCAATGCAGATACACCTGAAGAAAGCCAAAGACTTATTCAATTATCCAGATGTTAGCTCACTGGACAATATTGTTGGCATACATCAGATATTACCGAGCACATTGTTATACTTCAAAATCTTTGAGACACATGGGAGACTATACTTCCAGGGATACAACAAAGGTATACACATCTTTTTAAGAAATAAGTTTTACTTTTGGTGTTTTTTTGTTAAAAAAGAGGGATAGTTAACTATGTATATGTATTCATAGTAAAAAACAAAAAATTATATATGTGAAAAATTAAAAAGAGAGATATGTATAGAGTGTAACATCTGAGGGGGAGTTATAAATTTTGATGAATTTGAAAGTTTTTGTCAAAAGTGCCCAACTAATGCCAAAGGGGGAGATTTTTATCTCTATAAGATATATTTTGTTGTCATTAGTTTATGTCAAAGTTATAGAGTTAAGAAGAACCATTCGGTGAAAGGAGTTAGTCATATATTTGACTAGTCGACAATTCACACTAAGCTAGTCGATGAAGTCATAAATAAGAGAGAAGTCAGTATAAGTGCAAAGAGTTAAAGACCGAGTGCCAAGAATCTACAATTATCGAGTGTTACATTACATCGAATGCAATTAAAGACACCGAGTGGATAATAACCGAGTTGAAGGAGTTACTCAACCGAGTTAGACAACTAGTCATAAATGCAATCATATCAAATTTAATGATTTGTCACAACATTAATTACATTACTAAAAGAATTTATAATAGTTTGTTACATGATCAATAATTCAAATAAATCAAAGTGAAGATCTAAGGCATATATCAAGTGGCAAAAGAGAATTTGCTAGTACCAATAAAAACAACAAGTATAGAGGTAAAAGTGACATGGTCACCGAGCGGAAAAGAAGATCTAACGGTTAAGAAGGATTCACAACAACCTAACACATAAGATTAAGAGGAATAAAATCTTATATATAATGAATGATTTATAGAGCAGAGAACAAGAAAGGAGAGGCTGATATTGTTGAAGAAAGTTGTTAAGAGTTATTGTTATTGCCGAGAAAGTTAAAAGGAGTTATTTGAAGAACAAAGAGAAGAGCATAGCATAACCGAGTAGTGTTACTGTTTGAGATTGAGGTAACACATTTCATAGCACTACCGAGTATTGTTACAGTTTGAGATTGAGGTAACACATATCAGAGCACATAGAGTCTGAACAACATTTACATTTGATGCATTTTTACAGACATTATTGAGTTATTGATACTATTGTATTTAGAGCTTTAAATCCCAATACTGGGTAGATCTTTATTGATCTTATATTTCTAAATCCTTTAAAAAGGTACATCTCTAAGTGTAGAGTTTGTAAAAATCCTCTAACCAGGTAGACCTAACAAGTCTTTTTATTCTCTTGAATGGGTAAGCTATCAAAATGGCTAAACATTGTAAGCTCTAACCGAGCACCCTTTATACCGTAGTTAGTGAAGGTTGTGGGTGTCATCCCACTGCATTTTTGTCCTCTAACCAAGGATTTATGCGTTACCCAAATCATGGTGTTATGAGTTCTATTGTTTATTATTTTGATGTGATGTTTTATAAGCTTTATATTGCTTTCATTTAAAAGTTATGAACTCGGTAAACAACAAGCAACAATATATGGTTTATAGGCAGTTTCAGTTATAAAGTTTTTAGTTGTACTGATTCATCCCTCCCCTCTCAGTCCCAACTTTCCATAGTCATTCCAATAGTTCTTGTGAATAAGAGCTCACCTTATACAAAGACACTAAATCCTCAAACAATCCTAATAACAACAATGGTAAAGACAAGAGCAAATACTTAAACAAGAACAAGAACGTGGTCAATGATGAAGTGGTTGATTCATCTGATTTCAAGCCCAAGGAACCAATATTCAATCTATCTAGTAACATCCAGGCTGCTAAGAACAATTCAAATGTTTCATCAACATCAAATAATAAACAAGATACACAGAAAGACAAAGCGCCATGGATACCCAAGCCCAAGCATAACTTTACTCCTCTTAGAGAGCCCTTTGAAGCTGAACTAAAGATTGTGTTGGCTAATAAAATCATCACGCTGCCAGACTCAAAGCCTTGGGAACCAACAGTTAAATCCAAATGGTGGAATGATAATCACTTTTGTGAATACCTAAAAAACAAGGGACATTTGACTAACGAATGCATGAAGTTAAAACACGTCATACAAGACTTGATTGATAATGAAACCATCATAGTTGATGGACATCAGTCGATAATAATCACAAGGATTTAAACAACCTCTACCCTCTTATGAAAAAGGGGAATCATCAAAGAATCAAGGAGCCAAGGTAAATTATACCTATGCTAATAATGACAATGTTATCCAAATGCTTGATCCATGCAATTAGTCATTCAATGTAATCATTGTCAAAGACAAGAAAGAGTCTTAATCTACCAATTCTACAATAAGGAATCAAGCTAAGGTCACTCTTAAGGGAGTATCCTCCTCATCTAAATAACCCATTTCTTAAAAAACAAAACCATCAACATAAAAGCAACTGGTCTCGTCAATCCCAACTACAAATTACAACTTGGTTGATCAGTTACAAAGAACCTCTGCCCAAATTTACATTCTGGAATTGCTTAAAATCTTGCCATTGCATAAGGATATTCTTGAAACTACCCTTTTAGAAACAATTGTGACAAAATACCTTGACTTTGATCGATTCCAAACAATGGTAGGCCACTTGACCTTGCCTCACTACCTATACTTCTCAGAAGAAGATGATAAGTCGCTAAATCACCCGCATAATCAAACCTTGCATATAGAATTTTTGATCTACAAGCATAGAGTCAAGCGCGTCTTGATAGATGGAGGCATCAGTTTTAATATTTGTACTCTCAAACTTGTAACAGCTTTGGGTTTCTTAGAGCACACTATAGATCCTAGGATAAAAATAACCATAAAGGCATATGATGAAGAAGAGAGGTCATCAAAGGGGTTAGTTGTGTTACTTATCAGGGTCAGACCTATTGAGAGAGATGTAACCTACCAAGTGTTAGATCTACCTCTGGCATACACCATCTTATTAGGGAGACCTTGGATCCATGACATGCAAGATGTCCCCTCGACATATCATCAGTGTGTGAAGTTCCCACACAACGGATTGGAGGTCTCTATCCCGACTAATAACACATATTCTTGCAACAATTTGAAACAAGCTGACAACATGGTCCCACATAACAAGGAAGCATTTAATGGACAAGAGGATGAGAAATTCAAAACAATATTCATGAGGAACTTTGAAGAGAATTTGAAAATTAAAGACACTAGATTGAGGGAATATCAATTGTATCCTTTTCCATCTGTGGCTAATCTTCCTACATCCCCAAGGTCTTATGGAAAGCCCTTGTCATCATTCAAGCCTTCTAGTGCCCAGAAATTAACAATACATGAAGGGACTGGTATGGTAAAAGCTCATGTTTCTCTTTCAGAGGAAAATGAAGAAAAAGTTGCTCTTGTCTGGATTTATAGAGAGGAAGAGCATGATCAAGAAGTCAAAAATGTTGAGATCTCCCCACATAAGTATGGAAAGGGATACCATCTCATGCAACAAATGACATATAAAGGCAAAGGACCCCTAGGAAAAACAAAGGATTTCTAGAGCCCATACACACTGAGTTCCAGAGCCCAACAAATAAAACCGGGCTAGGATACTGTGATAAAAAAATCCAATCTTTCCTCTAGAAATGGTTTTATATTCAATCAAACATATGACTCCAATGATGAGATTGAAGAGGAAGAAGAGATTACACAGTTATCTTTTGAAAGGATGTTACATATACAAACAAAGAATCCCAATTACCAAGGAGAACTTTATATCCCACATTAATTCAGAGCCCCCTTCGAACTAAATGGATCAACATGCCAACAATCATAAGAAGAGAATCAATTGAACGAAGAAGAAGTGATGGGCTAACAACATCAAATTAATTCACTTTAAGGCGAGCTAGGACTAGGAAAAGAAGGCAAACAAGAGGACAAACACCCTAACTGGGGGCAACTAGTGACTATTTCTCACATACTTGATTTACCTCACTTCATGGACACAAGAGTGCAAGAAATAGATGTATCTTCACCCCACCCTACATTCATACAAGGAGCTAGAGAACAAGTAGTAACACAAGAAAGTGAATATGACCAAGAAGAAGAGGGCAACTCGATTGAAGATGAAGGCATTTTCATGACCATAACACAATACCTAGGTAGATCCGATGACATTTAAACCGATTCTCATGAGTATGAGTTCGGTCAAGGTATAAAGAATGACCTAGAACGAATACATCCTAACTAGGGGCAACCATTCAAACCTACTCATGTACTAGATATACCTCATTCTGTAGAAACAAGTTCTAATGAGTACAAATGAGATTCTCTCTCAAATGCCATAGTAGAAATTGAGATTGATGTCATTTACAAATATGTGCCTCAGTTTGAACAAGGGGAAAGTTCCAATGCTATGCAAACAACAGTCCTTCCCCAAAACATAAATTGGAACTTTCGAGATAATGGTAGGATATCAATACTAGAATTAGATCCACATCAAGAATTGAGATTGTTCATTTAAGAACTTTTCTTGAACGAATGACTACTCAGGAGGAGAATCAAAATGCTAGTCTTAGATCAAATAGGTTAGATTCATGAAATAATAACAATGACTCTAATAGTGATGTTAGGATGCTTTGTGGTGTAGGCAGTCCTTTCGAGAGTGCCATAATAGATCTTCTCGTACCAGTTGAAAGCCTTGATCATGATAACGTAGTACTATATTTAGAACCTACTGGATCTTTGTCCCTCATACACCATGAACTTATTGAGTAGAATCCAAATGAGCCTATAAACCTAATTTCTTGCCCAAATGACTATACCTTGGTCTGTTACCTAAATTCTATTGAGCCTCTTACCTCTTCCACCAGTGCAACTAGCATGACCATGACGAAGGGGGAAATCAAGTTTCTTAGTCTTAAAAAGAAAAAAAAAGAAAAGAAAAAGAGTTCTTAGGGTGAAAACCACTTTGTGGCAGTGTCAGAACCTAAAATAGTAAAAATAAATGAATTATCGAATAGTGAAAATCTCTCATAGGAGCTAGAGGATGGGAAGCTTTATATCTTTCCTAATCACTTTTAAGAGCGGTCTTTAGTACTTATAAAGCCTACATAGCCAATCAATCCGGGAACAACGGAATCACCCCAATTGATATATTTGGCACAATCCTTGTCCAAAGAAGAGAAGCAATAGTTCACTTAATTTTTCTTGAGCGAGAAGCTCAAATTTGCTTGGTTCTACAAGCTCAAATTTGCTTGGTTCTACTCGTACATGCCAAGACTTGATACCGACTTAATAATGCATCACTTGTCTATTGCTCATGATGTCAAACCAGTTAAACAAAAGCTCAGGAAAATGCATCCCCATGTGGCATTATTGGTTAAAGCTGAGTTAGAAAAGTTGTTGAAAGCATAATTCATTAGAGTTATAGCATACACTGACCAAATCTCAAACATTGTGCCTGTTTCTAAGATTGATGAATCAATCATGGTGTACATGGACTTCCGAGATTTAAAAAAATATTGTCCCAAAGATTACTTCCCACTTCCTAACATCGACATGATTGTGGACCTCATAGCAAGATAAAAGATGTATTATCTCATGGATGGATTCTCAAGATATAATCATATAATAATAGCACTTGAGGATCAGGAAAAGACAACTTTTACTTGTGCTTGGGGCATGTTCTATTGGAATGTCATGCCTTTTGGTCTAAAAAATGTAGGATAAATGTACCAATTAAGAGCTATGATGAGCATAGCTCGTGCATCTACAATAAATCATAGCTTCTACCAACCTTCAGTGCCTCGAGATTCTATTGAGCTTGATTTCTTTTGGCCTTCCATGCCTCACCAATCAAAGTCTGTCCTGATAACCTCTTCTGATCATATCAAGCCTATAAGATCCAAAATATTTGTGAACTTGGTAGACCCAAGGATGTTCCATCTCTTTGCCCTAGATGTGGACTTCTTCCTACACCTCTTATATATGATTTTGTTCCACCTCTCATATCTTATAAACGTTCTATCGATGCTATCTCTCAGCCTAGTGTGGTTCCTTCTATTTTTTCACCTAAAGAAGAAAAGGGCCTGATGTTGATTGATCTTGAATCTCGACCAATTTCCAACAAAATCAAACGTAACTGCCACACTTGTGACCGCCATCGTAAGAATCGTGCTAGAGCTTGCCAACGTGCTTCCCAAAACATTGCTTCACCTCACACACCTACTGATGTTTTGATTCCCTTTTACCAACCCATGCTTGAGCCAAAGGAGGAATTTAATTTGAAAAAGATGAAATTGAACAAACATGATAATTCTATTCGTATCCTAGATTCTATTACAATTAATTTGGATCAAGAAGATACTCTTGATGATGATGCTTTTGATGCTAACAATTATACTCATGCTACTGAATCTGATGACATGTGTGGTATTATTGATCTTGATCATGATTTGTCAACTATGTTTTCACAACAATTATCTATCAAAATCCTAGTGACAAACATAATGACTTATCTTTACAACATGGTCCTTGTTTGGAACTAGCTATTGTTGCATTTTTCGTGCTTGATGTTGCTCCTCTTGCGAGTTTCCCACCTTCTCTAAACACTACAGAACGTGATGAGGGCAAGTGATATGCTTGACTAGCTCCTCTTGCATAGTGGATTTTGTATGTTTGCATGTTTGGCATGATGTGCTTCCCTCATGATGTGTTTCCTCTTATATATTTTGTTTAGATTTGTTTAAAAGACCCTTGTTGCTCCGTTGGTGCAAGGTGATAAAGAAATTGAAATGTCATACACATTCTTCTATTTGTGTCTCATTTCTTCTATATGTTGTTAAATTTTATGTCATGCATATTTCACTGTTCATAAATGTGCCTTTGTATTGTCTGATAGGAGATGATACAAAACATTAGCTACCTATTCTTTTGGGTATCCATGATGCCGACCCAAAAAGACTCTTCTTCGTAACTCTTACGTGTCATTCTTCCATTATGTTTGTACTTATACTACCTTTGGGGTGTCCTGACATTTCATTTTGATATAATATCTCATGTATTATTGTAAGATCACAGTGAACCTAGAGTTGGTAGATCCCTTTCATGCTCTCTTTTTTCATGTGCTTATTTCACTTTATTTTTCCTTTCTTGGGGGCATCTCACAGTGGAAAAATCTCTTGTGGATGCTTTTATGTATTGTTAAAGTCTTTGCTCCCATTAAGGATTTTGCAATCACTTTAACATGGGGGCATACACTCCATTGTGTGTTTTACATTTTGCACACACACACACACAATTAAACATGCTTTCCTTAGGCATGATTGTTCCTTTGTCAGATCCCTAAGAAAACAATCTTTTCTTAGGCCTGATCCTTTTCGATGGATTTACTAGCATAACACAACTTGCTAGACTATTCAATTCCATCTTTTGCGACGCTTTTCCTTTTGTGTAGTCCATAGTAAGATGATCTCTTACTAGGCTAGTGATCACACCTTTTCTCTCTCCTTCTTTCTCTTTCTAGTGATGCCTCTCTTATCTTGGTTTTGGATTTGAGGAAGACTTGAGTCACTTGGGGGCTTGATGTTTCTTTTTCTCCTTGACCTTGATGAGATCATCCTTTGAATTTGATCTACTTTATAGTGAGCATGAGTTCTTCTCATACTCCCGCTAAAGTGGGGGCTAAATGTATCGCCCTAAAAAATTAGCACCCATAATTGGAGGCTCTAGGACCTATTAGACCCTATTTTGGTGATTTCGAGGTCTGAATGTCCTTTATGCTTGATCCCAACAACCTGTATTTTCTCCTTGCACATATTATCACATCTCCCGACATCCTGGAAAAATTTGAGGCGATTTTACCTGGAACAAGTTGATTGACCGACTTGTTCCTAGGTTTTTGAGCCTAGATTTGGCTTGGGGCCCAATACCAGGATTTTCTTCCAAGAACCAAATTTGTGGTTGACCTTGAATTAATTTGAATCTCAAAATGAGTATAAAAGGAGACCCTCTACTCTCATTTTGACATGACAATCCTTATGGAAGCAATATATCAATTCAAGCTCAAGCTTTCAAGCAATAAAGCATTCAAGTTGTGCAATTGAGGATTTGGATTCAAGATTTGAAGGATAGCACCCAATCTAGGATCTCCAAGTCTCCTTCTCTTCTAGATCCATTCAAGAAAAGTAAATCCTCTCTAATTAATACAAATTTCTCTCCCATTATGGCCAAGTAGATGAATTCACAAGCAAGCAAGAAGATCCATACATCCTTCTCCTCTTCCTTCTAAATTGAGGTTATCAAGCATATTAACATTCAAGATCTAGGAGTGGAAATCATAGGTCCATGAATTTGTGAGGGAATCCTTGATTCTAATATTAATTCCAAGATCCACACATACATGTATCTTCATGGATTTGGGCAATTTCTACATACGTTGAGGGTTTTTCACGCAAGGTGAATCTAACATTTATCTTGTTTACATTACTTTCCTTTATGCAATTTCAATTTCATTTCAAAGTTTATTCCTATATATGGGTTTGACCAAGTTAAAATCCTTTCCAAAACCTTTTCCCCTTCTTTTTTTGTGTGCTGGAACATGTTACAAAGTTACAAGTTTAGATCTAGAAGGTACATACACAGTCGCAGATCGTCAAAAAATTTCATTAGATTTGGAGCAGTCGGGAACAAGTTGACTTGTCAACTTGTACCTAGAATCTCGACTTGTTCTTTCACTTTTTGATTGAAATATGCATAGTAGACAACTACAGGTCTAAGAAATCAAGATCTGAAGTTATGGTAGATTTTGACATTCTGGCTACAGTCAAATTTAGATCCAAATTTTAAATCTACTCTTCTTGTTTCAAGGTGCATTTATTCTTCCCTTTTTCTTGCATTTACTTTTATATATCAGATATGCTTTTACTTTCTTCATCATCTATTTTATCACTTATCATTTACATATTATTTTCCCATTTAAAGAAATACAAAATCCTCATTTTGTCTAGTTCTTACATTAGCTCCCTTCTTCCTTTGGTTGTGGCAATCAGATTTTGCTTAAGGGATGGGTTTGTAAATCCCTAGTGTATAAGTGCCCCCAAATTTGGTGAGTGATCTATATCCTAACATTGCTCACCATTTTCCATTATACAAGAACACTATATAAGTCAACATATCTAATTCATTTGATCATCCACAAGTTCCTTTTCAAGAGTAAACATTCTTCCTCAAGAGTAGATATGAGTACAAGGAGCATCAAACTATACCAGTATATCTTCATATATGTTTTCATGATGGATGTTGTTGTGATTTATCATGCTATTAGATCAACACTTGGAGGATTTTTCTAAAAAGCATTGCATCATCAATCAAAGGTATAATCATTTTAGTTGAGCACTTCAATTCAAGCATTTCATTTCAGATTTAGCATTTTCCTTGCAAGGGTAAGCTCTCTTTCTAATCATCATTATTGTCGTGGAGGTTAAAATCTATCCAAAGTTTGACTTAGGACAACTCTTATACAATCTAACACCATTTCCCTCTCCTTTTGTGTATTTGTAGGATGAAAAATAGGTTCTGGACTTAGTTTGAAGGTATATGAGCATAATATAGGCTAAGATTGAGGCAACTTGATAAAATTCAATAGAAAATACTTGGACTATGTCAACTAGCACCTATTTCCTCTAAATCATGGAACTTAGCACTAGTATTCTCTAGGAATTTGACGTTTAAAGTGTCCTCTAGGAATTTGACGTTGTACCATCCTAAAAAGTAAGCACTTAACTTGTGTTCATTTTGGCCCCACTTTAGTGTGTTTCTTATGGTAGGACCTCATATTGCACTTAAATGCCAAATTAATTCAAATATAGGTCCTCCTCCTTCTTCAAAACTCGAGGTTGGCTCTAATTTATATGCACATTTTCCCATTTTTCCCTCATTCATAATTCATTTCCCTCATAGGTCATTTTACATGCATTTTTCATCTCGGAAGTTGTCCTAATTTCTTGACAAATTGAGGGTTTCAGGTCCTTGTTTTATTACACAACCCTAGGTCCTAGATTAACTTTGAAAAGGTTTGTCTGGACATGGCCGACTTGTGTCAGCCTTGTCCTAAGGGTTTTTCATTTAGTGGGCTTCGGTCCCTATGCGTGGTTATTTCTCCTAGGTGCTTAATCGGGGTCAACCTTATGGAATCTAAGCCCTAAAATGTCTATAATAGGAGACCTCTTCCTCTCATTTTCACATTTTATCTTCATGCAAGAATTATTGAGCAAGTTATTTTGCATCCAAGACATTAAAGTGTAAGAAAGCATCCATTGAAGGCATCCATTATCAAGTATTCAAGCTCATCAAGCATTCAAGTGCAAGGAATCCATTCAAGCATCTCAAGTCTTCATTCCATCATTCCCCCATGCATGTAAGACATTTCCTTCCATAGATCTAGCTCTTTTCCCCATTAAATGACAAGCAAAGGAGTTTGGAATCAAATAAGGAGATCCACATTCACCCACAAAGTCTTCCTTTTCTCTTCGACATTAAGACAAAATACAACATCTACTACATGGAGTTTTTTCTTACATGATTTCCTTTTGGTTCATGTGTTGAGTCAAAGCTATTACATCAACATTCTTGATCACATTCTAAGGACAACTGCATATACATGGTATGATATATTCCATTGTTTAGATCTAATCTTTTCTACATATCAAAATTCTTTCAATTTCATCTATTTCATTTCAAGGTTAATTACTATATAGGGGCTTGACCAAGGCAAGCCCCTCACCACAATAATTTCCTCTTATTTTCTGTTTGCAGGAACAGGCATCGGAGCTTCAGATCTAGATTTTCAGAGTTTCAGAACTAGTGATTGGTTTGCTACAGACTCCAAAAACTTTTGTGCTTCCAGGACAAGGCCAACTTGGCTTAACACTGTCCTGAGGATCTTCATTTTTCACAGTTGACAGATATAGGTCTCAAGGTTCCAGATTCAAAACGGTTTTTGTTTTTGACATAACAGTGAAAATCAAATCCAAATCTGAAATACAACCATCTCCTCCTCATTTAAGGTGAATTCATTCTCCCTCAACCATTTATTAGTTTTATATATAATTCTTTACATCATCCTCCATTATCATCAGCTTCTCACAAAAGGAATCCACCAAGCAATCATTCCCCAATATTTTGTATAGATCACGCATTTGCACCCTTACTCTCTTGGTTGTGCAAATCAGATTCACCTAGTTGGGAGTTTGGTATTCCTAATGTATGTTAAATTTGGTGGTCTACCGTTGATCACCATTTTCCATATTAGAGACGCTTAAGACTAGTGTCATCTCAATTTGACTAGAAGACAGTTTGGAGGCTTCTGAGAATAATTTGACCCTTGTTTTACACTCAAAGACCTATTAGGACTATGACACCTAGCCACAATGTCCAACCATTTTGAGCCCTGATTTCAAACACAAGTTCCTTCATGTATCCCATTTCCAGTTTTGTACATCTTAGTTGATTCTTAGTTCTATATATGTTTGTTTATGCTTATTATTATTAGTTTTGTATCATTTAAACTAGTTCTTGCGTTTTTAATTTCTAATCACATCCAATCAATTAAATCAAAAGAGAACAATCAAACATAAAGTGCATGATTATCCCAAGGGTCTAAAACTGGGCCTAGCTGGTTGTTCTCCTATGTATGTGATTGTAAAAGGTTTATAGTTTGAATGTTTATGCTAGATCCCCATTTCCCACATTAGAGTTGGTAAAAGATAAAATACAACAATGACTTGTAGAACCATAAATAAATACATAGATATAAAGCAAAATAGAGTATGGAATATTATTATAGTTAAGATTAATTGGAAAAGTGATGACACTTTTGGTTGAGCTACAAAAGTAAAGCAATTATATGCTCTGTAATAGTTGACAAAACAAGAGAGTATGTAAATAGATGAAAACTAATAGCTCAATTGATTGAATAGTAGTGTGTGAAAAATGTACAATGTAGGCTTGTATATATAGGAAAACAAGAGAAGGTAGGGAATGATGAATAACTACCCCTACATAGACGCGACTCTTGTGAGCAAAGTGACATGCGCTCATGCAAGTGGCAAGCCAAGATACAATAGGTGTCTCTGAAAGGGAGTACACATGTCTACTCTACATGAGGTGAGACAAAGTCACAAGAAAGAATAAGTAAGCTTAAGCTAAGTGTAAATAGGTCCATGTTAGTAAAGATGATATCCTAACCGGGTAGATAAAGTCACTATTTACACTAACAGATATAACCAGGTAAGAAGATATAAAATTATGATAAATCAATCATAAAATACATATACAAAAACTCTAATCAAGGAGAAACTATAGGGGTGACTCTTGATCATGTAAGCAAAGTCAAATTCATTGATAAACACAATGAAATAAATTGCATTAAACTTATAAATAAATACAATATATGCTAATAACTAAATGAAATCAGTAATCATACACTCAACCTAGATTGAATATAGAGCTAGGTTGATAAATAGAGCAATGAATGTAATATACAATAAGAGGGAATTAGGTACTTAGCTCTAGGAATGATGATGCAAATAAATTGTTAATAATGTGTATAATCAATTCATCTGTATAATCAATTCATCTTTATCTTAAACATTGTGCCCTTTGTCTAATAACTATCTTGATATCATTATAGATGCTTATGAATGTGAGGTTTAGACTTAAGTGCCATGGATTTAATCTTAATTGTTGTGGGTTTTAACTTTGATATATAGTTCTAAGCTGGTAAACACAAACCTTTGGAACTTGCTCTCTTTGAACTTTGATTATTAATGTGTTGATAAGGGTTACAATACTTATAATTACCTTAAGGGAATTTGTTGGATTTTGACAGTCAAGTTCTAGGCAAGACTCTTTGTTTGATTAACTATATGATTATAAGAGCTTTCAAAGATCACACACACAAACATGCAAGTGGTCTATGTATAAATGACTTATATTCTTTTTTTTTTGTTCTTTTAGAAATTTAAGTATGCTTTAGACATTCCTTTTAATCCTTTTGTTTATGATTAATGTGTCATATACCTTGTAAATCCTATGACATGGTTCCAACATCCTTGTAAAGTGTCCTGAAGTAGTTAGGGTGGATTGGAAGAACATTTTATAATATTTATTCTCACTATTCTTTGTAATACATTCATAAGGGGTGATGGGTTTCACTAGTAGCACGATAAATGTGGGTTTTGAACATAATTATTTAATATTATTTTCCCTATAGATGCCTAGAGTGAGATAATTAATGACTTAGGAAGTGGACAAATGAGCAACCTTTGGGCTTCTCTAGGTGGTGGCTTGGAAGAGGCAACACGTGTCTATTGGTATTCCATCATTTATTACATTTAATGTAATGTTTATCTTGAAAGTTTTGATGCCCAAGTTGGAGAGAAAGTATTAGAGCCAAAATTAGTGTCCTTTAGACTTTCACGGAGCTAATCCAAGGGTTGTGGTCATTTTGAATGAAGAGCCTTCTTTGTACACCTTTATTGGTAGTTTTAGAGCTCTTTCCATTCTATAAATTCAACCCTGTAGATTTAGAATGTATGAAATGAAGAGCAATTGAATGTAGAGTTAATTTGTAGGAACAAGGATATGTTGGACCTGCATAATGGGGTTGTTCATAGGTACATAGGTGCTACCATGTTGGAGGCAAAGAGGAGAATGAAAGTGAATGTATGGTAATCACATTCATTGTCGATAATGCATACTTGACCTCTCTTCTTGGTGAAGTTTTTTTTTTTGCAAGGGTTTCTCCACATAAATATTATGTTATGTGTTGTTCTAATGTTGTTGATTTGTACCTCATTATAACAATCTTACGATGATGCTATTATTTAAATTTTGTTGTCATAAGTTCACAAAAGACAAGATTATTAAGTATGATATATAGGTCAATTTTTGACAACATTACAAAGAAGGATCTAAGCATGGTTTTCCAAATTAAGACAACTAAATTATCATGTTTGCATATACATTTTATATTTCCATGTTGCAGTTTTCCGAGCCTTGTATGTCATCCATTGATTGGTTTATTGGATAGATATTGGATCTTACAAGTTTTGATATTGGATTTGTATCTTTTCTACCTCCTCTCATGACTATATTTCTAGAGATGCATTAGTGACACATTTAAATATTTTTATATGTCAAGACATAAGGTTATACTGCACAAACATATACTAAATTAATTCACAACAATAATATAAAAATGAATTATAATAATAAAGAAATAATAAACTCAAGATTAGAAAGGAAAGGAAAGGAAAGGAAAGGTCCTTTTATAGTCCAACTTACGGGAGACAGCTAACTATATTACAAATGAGACATACACACCCTGCCCCCTTGTGGGATTTGAACTTGTGACCTCTCTTTCAAAAGCACAAGTTCTCCACGTCTAGGCCTGAGATAAAAAATAAATATATTGATGTGAATATAACTAGAATACAATAAATAAAATGTGTAACAAAAATATAAAATGAGACAATATAAATAAATAAAAAATTAGGATATGGGCGAAACCTAAAATAAAAGTGTGTCTCTTAGACACCTATCCATTAAGGTGGACGGACAACTAGGTGAGAGGGAATTAGCATGGGTATATGCAAGTTTCGTCCCTGCGAACATTATACAGACAAAAATACTTCATCTGTAACCTAGATTATGAATTGTGGAAGAGCGCCAATGTGACTGGACTGGGTAGTAGCTGTGGCGTTACGAGGGAGGAAAGCTGTGGGCTAACCTTTTAAAAACACAATGTTTGTGGTGTTCGTGCGGAAGCCCTGATATATCCAATTTTATTGAAGACATATTGCGGGAGTTATTGGGTATGTTCAAATCATGGATACTAAACCAGTTAAACGCTCTTCTAAGAAAGAGAAACGCCCCCACAAGATCATAAGCATTTCAGATGATTCCCCAGCTGTTTTGATTGAGATGGGCAGCCATGAAATCAATACAATAAAACCAGTGTTTGTAAACAAGGATGATACGCCACCCAAAAAACGCAGAAAAAAGAATCCTCACAGTAGAAAAACAGATAGCAGTCAATTATATGAGCGGGATTTGCTTAAATCTTCAGAAATGGATGAAGATGACATGCCAACAGAAGTTGCCGAAGTTGGATTAGAAGATGTGAGCAGTCTGAGCCTGATGAGGTCCCTGCACAATAAAGACCTGCCGCTTGAAAGGTTTGGTCTCTTAGATTTTGATACAAATATTGGTGCGTTCGATTTCTAACAGAGCTTCAGCTACATTTAACTAAACTATTGTTATACGACAACTCCCACATGCTTGTTATCAAATACATTTCGTTTAAACGTGTCCATTATGTAATGGTATTGGGAACAGTTACTCAGGGTGCTACACAATTTTCCACGCATAGTCAGTCTTCAAGATAATAAAGTTGAAAACATGGCTTCATATGGAGTTGTAAAACTATGATGAAGTACCCATTGCATCGCAGACAAAAGGTAGCTTGATTCACTCTTTTTCTTGTTAGTCGCTTCCTAATAGAAATCGACAACCCTTTAGAAGTTCTAAAGAAGTTGTAGAGGGCGAAAACGAAACTCTCAACCTGTTTGCTCGAATGAAAAGTTAAGCCGATACATTAAAACGACATTTATATGTTTCCCTTAAATGGCAACTCCTACATGTTTGTTACCTAACACAATTCCTTTTAACCTGGTTAATTGCAAATCTCAAATTCATACAGTCAATACCATCTTAGTAAAGTCTTTTTGAAACCAAAGAGTTTTATGATCAAGTCAACACACTGTGATAGGTCCTGCATTCAAGACGAACAAACAGAGCTTGGAGAATTCTTTCTAAAACTAAAGATTTTTCTGAATAAGTAAACATGCTCCGATTGATATTACAAACCGCTTTATCATAGTGGATGCTATCAGGTTTCTTATCTTTATTTTCATAGGCAAATGAGAAAAAGTTTCACAGGAACCAGCTATAAACTGATGACATTCAACTAGAAGCCATTGGCTTGCTGAAAACACCATAGTAACCAAATGCAGTGAACAAATTTCGTGTCCCAAATCAAAATGTTTGTAGGACAGTTCTTTTTGGTGTTAATTCAGGCATCAAGCCAGATAAAACATCATGTATCATTGTCAACAAATAATAAATGGGAAGCAGTTAAAAAAGTTTGTGGAAGAGTATTTTCATTCAAATGCTCAGATAATCACCTAATCGAACAGCAGACCATCGGCATATGAGTATTTCCCTTATCAATGACTTAAAACATTGTTTTTGTACATATTTAAGGCATCTATTATCTAATCACGAGATATTGCTAAATTATTTTTTAATTTAACTGCCAGTTCCAATGATTGTGAAGTTTTGTGTTTAAATGCATAAAATAAAGTTACATGAACATATCCAATGCCTTGATAGTTCCTGTGCATTTCAAAATTTAGACGGTTTGTTTATTTTGCAGGAAGATTGAGTTGGCTCATCTATTTGTTGAGTCTGTTTCAGACGAGCAGCAGCAGCAGCAGAAGCAGAATTTTGATTTTATAAAGAAAGAGAAAAGCTGGATGGGCATGACACAACTTGTCTCCCTTATCTGTTATTGGATACAGTCGGTCCTAATATCTTCAACAAAACAAAGTAACACAGCGCAAAAGTCAACAAATAGTGAGAAAGATGCTTGTCTGGATGTTCGATGCTGGGTGATTTTTAAGTGGTGTTTACAATCTAAATACTTGGAGAGAGCAAGCTTTCCTTCAAATCTGATGCGAACCATAAATTTTGTGCTCTCAGCGGCAGTTGCATTCCCAGGCAAGACCAGAGAAAATGATAGTAGGCGCCCACTGGTATCAGATAAACCTACTGAATATGAAGCACAGACAATTATTACGGGGGCTCTTATGAAAGAATTTGCAGAAGTTGTACGATTGTTGTTTTCTTTACACGGGAGATACATCCGACCCACTTTGGATTTGTGGGCTTCTTCAGCTTTAGCAGCAGCTGCTTTGGCAGAAAGAGTGTTGTCTACGGGGGCTCAAGATGATTGCGAGTTTGTTCTTCCAAACCTTACATGTCTTGTGTTGGAAGAATTTGCAAGATATTTGGCGTCACATTCTAATCCAAGAAATGTTTTTCCGGTGTTTGTGGAAAAGCTGTTTGAACCATTGCTGTCACTGCTAGTAGTCTTGGAAAGAGAACAAAATTTGGAAGATCTTTGCAGGGATGAGATTGCCTACACCTGGAGGATAAGATTAGCAAGAATCCTTGAAGACATTTTTTCGTTTGGATTATTTCACTCTGTCCACATAGATGGCTATTTAAATGTTTGCAAAATCGGTGTTTCTGGTGAATCCCAAAGAGATATGAAAACAAAGAAGAAATCTAAATCGGCCTTATCTAGGGAATTTGAGAGAGAAGATTCAACGGCAACATTTGTTAGTTATCATAAATCTTTATTTCAGAAACTGGAATATCTGAGAAAGGAAGGCAAGACTACTGCTTTGCATGGGATTGGGCGACTTCTGAGTATATATATATGTCAGAAAAAAAATCAGGGAGCTAGTACTTGCCAGTTCATTGGTACTGAGAAAACAAAAATGTCCAGAATATCTGGAGAGTCACCAGAACTAATCAATACTTATAAGCAGCAGCAAGGGACACCTCATTCTAGAGAAAATTCTTCTAAAACTACTAGTGGCACTTTTAAGAACAGTAGTATGAATGAAAGCAAGCATGCAGCAATTGAGCAAGTTCACCCCAGCAAGCATGATCAGGCCACAGCTAAACCTCTATTCAATCTGTTCGCAGAATTTATGGATCCATTGCAGATAGATGTTGAACATAGTGAAAATTTTGTTCATCTTCAAGAGAGTCAGAAACTTCAACAGCTGTCATGTGCTCACTCAACCTTGGTAGCAATAAATGGTTTGCTCTCTGTTGTGAAGGATGAAAAAATCTTTGTTCCTACAGAGGATACCCCAGAGCAAGCACATTTCAATTACTTGAAAAAGATCTATAATACAGTATTCAAATTAGGTGCTTTAGTACCTACTCTTTGCTTATATGTTTTTGAGGGATTTGATAGAATGGGTAGCAATACTAATGGCAAAGCTCTTAGAAGCAAACTGCGAATGCTTGATCCAGCCTTCGAAAAATTACCTACAATGATAATGAAGGAAATTGTACTTGCCTTGAGTTACTTGCTGGAGATAGAATATAGGGTAGCAGATGGTGATTTGTTTGATTTATGGTTGTTGCTGCTTTCTTACTCGGCAGTGAACTCTGGCAAGAACAAGAAGCAAGAGAAGAGTTCTATGTTAAATTCTCAAATAGTTTATCTGGGTTGTCGGATTATCATTATTTATGGGGAACTTCGACAGGTAAGTTCAATTTTTCACATCTTTGTCAGTCAATGCTTGTCTGTTAGTTTATTTATCATCCTTGCAAGGAAGACCCCAACTATTTCTTATAGTTCGCATGACTTCTATAACTTTTCGCAATTTTTACGATTAAGCTGCTAGAAAATTCTGTTTCAACTTTCAAGTTAATAGTTTCTTTCGGAAGAGAGGAATGGGGGAAAGGGGAGGAAGCAAGAGAGTAGTTTTAGGGATCATGTTGAGCCTAGACATAGATGTCCTTTGGGGTCCAAATAGAAGAATCATGCACAAGTAGTGGCTTATTGTAAGAACTGGTACTGATACATGATGAGTTGAGGAGAAACTCCTTTATCAATAACAAAGAAAACACAGAAGAAATTCATATTAAATAATGCTACAACTAAACAAATAGCCATGTTAATCTAGTTTCAATGAGTACCTTTATTATTTCATTGTCTGTTAAAAGGAAGAAAGGCTACAGGGATAAACTTTGCTGGAAGTAAAGCATTGGTGCAAAAAATTCATTAGATATTGTGGTTTATGTTCTTGAAATTTGATGTGTTATAAACATTTTCATAGACTGAAATACAATTGCATAACATTTGACTTGATATTTCAAAAATTAAGCCACTTTTATCATTCCCTACTTGATTGATTGTTGATTACATTGGATATTCACCAGCACCCTATACAGGCTTCGAGGGGTACAAGTGTTGACAACATGAATAACCTTTCATAAATACGTCCTAACCGATCACACTTTAATGATAGTCAATTCATTGATGTTGGAACAATGGATACTCCCTTGCTTTGGGGTCCTCATGTCCATGCTCTCTTGTCTCTGTGTTGATTGTGCTACTCTATTGCCTTGCAGATGGTGCAACTCCATCCTTTTGACACAATCATGTCTGAGTATATGTTGGAATGTGTGTAATCTTGACATTCACTTTTCTTAGCATGTAGTTGATCTTAAGCCCTCTTATAATAATATTATTTTTGATCAAGTCAGCCTTGTCACATATCAATGACTTGGATATGTATATATACACTTACCAATCTCATTGGTTTTGATCTTGCTCATTCATATTTAGTATATGGAGTGTTTTCGCCTATGCTTGCATCTCTGTTCTCTCATCTGTTTGTGTTGATTTGAAGCTTATGTCACAAAAAGGGTTCAGAAGAAAAGCATGACATTTAAGGTCATGGATGTGTGTCATGCTTCTAATCCTCACCTTAATATGTAGAAAGCTGGCTCGAAAAAATATGCATGACATTGTACGAACATAGGACCAACCAAATCAGTTTCTTGCAAATGCAATTGATGCCATGCAATTACAAGATGACCTTGTTCCTTCTCGGGGAGAATGAGAGGAAACTTAACTTAAAATTACAATTGTGGTACCTTACTCTGAAGTAAAGTCAAAGATATTCCTTGGGATTAAATTTGCAACTTGAGATAATACCAAAATAGCACAAGAGAAGTTGAAAAGCAAAGTTAGAAGTTGCAAATGGCAAAGCCATTTTGGGAAGCATCCTAATTGTTCTCTCCTTGATCCTTGCTTGAGAACAAACAATCTTGGGAAGGGTGGACTTTCATGCCCCTGCCCATATATATATATAAACCCAGGCGCTCAAATTAAAAGAAAAAGCAATAGCATTCCTGAAAAGGGGCTGACCCAAGTTAAGCCCATGATTTGGAGCCGACCTTGGTTTAGGCATTAATATTAATGGGTGAAGGAGGTCAACCGAGACAAGGGAAATAAATCGATAAAGGGAGGAAGCGATTCAATATAAGAGTCGGCTAAGAAGCCTTTGGGGGCAGCAATTCCCAAATGGCATGTAAAGAAAATTAATTAAAAATTGAAGCAGCTCTCAGCTTTGAAAAGGTGCAACCCTTGCCAAGGGAAAGGGGTCTTATGAAGAGGTGCGACTCCCCACAATGGAAGATATAAAAGCTGATATCAATTCAATTGAGAAGGCATTAGTTTACAATAAAAAATCAATTAATTCAGAATATAAATCAGAGTAGAAACTAAGGAATAAAAGATTTAAGAAGCAATTTAGATCTTCAATTTAGAGCAGCAACTCGGAAGATAAATTTGGAACAGTATAACAAAATTAATTAACAATCAATCAAGCATCAATCCTTAATCCGATTCATCAATTCAAGACAGAATTCCAGAAATAAACTCAGCAATACTTTCAGAAATTCATTCAAGAATTGTTTTTAAGAATTTCAAATATTATTAAGGGATTGATTGTTAATCATCAAGAAATATTATTCAGCAATAGCCTAGCAATACCAAGTCATCAGTTTTGAATTCTAGTTAGTACTTGCACGTTGGATGGGGTCTAGGTCCGCGGGGTGGGCTAAGGTTCGGAAGGACAGGGTCTTTTCCTACCCTTTGACAAGCCAGGGACGGGGTCCTTTGTATCGCTGGATGGGGTTTGGGCTCATGGGGTGAGCTAGGGTTTGGAGTGACGAGGTGTTTTCCTACTCTTGACAAACTAGGGACGACGTCCTTGGTTTTGTCAATATTGAGTATCGATGGGGTCGTTTAGCTTAGCAGATTTGCAAGGTATTAATGGGGAATTCATGATTCGATCAACCTGGGTGTTATGCATGATGTATTGACTTGAATATATGTTATTTATATTGCAATCCTTGATAAAACAATTATATCTTGCGTGAATTGTATCATTTTAAAGAATATCCCAAAATGGGGACATAATAGGCTAATCCTTAGAGAAACCTAGGCAACCCATGGAAAAACACCAACGTAGGCTCTGTTGCTTTCTTTCTGGTAGTGGCAACATCACTATTCTCTCTTATACTGATGCTGAAAAAGTGATTTTCAGTTTTCCTATCAGCACTAATCTCATCCTCTAAGGCTCTAGCACTTAGCTAAAGATGTCCATACATTTTCTAGGTTGATTTCTCTCATCCTATACCATTCAATGAAATCTCCTCTCCTCACCGATGCCAAAATTTAAAATTATTCAAACTCTCTTTTCTTAAGTTGGCCAGCCATGTATCAACAGGTCCCTTATTTCCTCTCTACGTTGGTTGCAATTTCAATTCACCCTGATATCTTTCCCTTAATAGTCATCAAGTGTACAACTTTGTTACAGGGGGTACTGTCGTAGTTATTAGTGTTGGTTCTCTATTATCAGGCACTTAACCAGTATGGAATAGTTTTGTTCTTCTGTTCGTGTTCTTGTTGAATCACATCTTGATAGAATGTTCTAAGTCTTAGGCTACCACCGATCAACTGGGCATTTGGATTTGTTCAAACAGGTCATTCTGCCCTCAGGGTCATGACAACAGAGCCGGATGTTGGATGGAAAGTTAGCTCAACAACTTCCAATGCTGTGAAAGGGTTATATTAATATATTACAATAGGGAAATAGGCATAAACCAAACTATCACCTTTTTTATTTTTTTTCAAAAGACATTTGACATCTTTATTCCATCATTGGTCTCAGATATGATCAATCCCCTTAATCTGATATTTGTTAAAGCTAATTTTTTCTGTTTCATGTGCTAATGATGAGACTAATATACTAGCTAATTTGATAGATGTTATTGTACAGAACTGTGTTTGGTCACATACATGAGAACACACTTGATTCATGTTTATTGTATTGGGTATTAGTCATATTTAGGTTTCAAGGGATACAACCATTTGCATTAGCCATAATTTTTGATAAACACATCACTACAATTAAATAATGGCTAGATGTCAATGGCATTTTGTCAACTGGCATATTTTGGCACAATAGGCACACTGCAGCTTTCAGGTTTGGATGCCAATGCTTTACTGGCTGTTGCTGATGATGCCAATCTGTTTCCTAGTTCTGTTCTTGGCACAACAACATCCTCTGATTTGGGGCTGGCACTTGGTTATACTATCCAAAATTCAGTGAAGTATATACAGCACTTACATGCAAGTTGTCTCTTTGTTGCTGGTTGAGTTGACTGTAAGCAATGTACTAGGAAGTGTTTATAGCGAACATGCGCTCTTAAATTGTTGATGATCAGCATAATGGAACCGTGCTTTACATCCGTTCCCAGGCATGGGTATATGCCCTTGTACAGTTTTTCGTGCTGATGACCTTTTTTCATGTTTGCCTTTACGCTGTAAATAATGTCAAAATATGTATTTGTAATAGAAGTCTGGGAGCTTGAAGTTATGGACCTTCTTTGAATATTTTTATGGTAGGATGTTAGTGAAGTATAATGCGAGGCAACCATGAACCTTTAAACATTTAGAAATCAAATTGAATTTGTTATTGAAATGCTTTGCTCTATCCTCACACTTAAGAAGAGGCTTCAAACTCTCAACTGAGCCTCTAGATCTCTATTTTTCATTTTGTTTTCCTTTTAGTTGGAGGATTTCTCCCTTTTGCTTGTGTCCTCTTCATCCTTCTGCCATGTCTTACCTTTTCACGAGCAATGTTAGAGCACAGCCTCCTTCCCTCTCCCCCAAACCAAAATGCATGTTTGCTAAAATAGCGAAATTCGGTTATCTCCTGCCAAGAATTGTTATGGTAAATCGATGTTGTATTAAACAGAGGAGATGAAAGCTCCTTGTGTAGATTTAAAAAGATGATGTTTCTAAAAGAAACAATTGTGAACTAAAGATGAAAATAGAAACTACCTAATAAACTAAAGACTAACTAAGATGACTATTAAAGAAACATTACAATATTCTAATACCCTCCCTTAATGGTCATCGTCTAACTACCCTGCAGAAGACTATACATGTGCTGTGGTCATAAATTCTTCAGAACATTTTGCTGTTGCTGAGACCCTCCCTGGATCTGCAGAATGTCAATGATGAAGAGTAGCCAAATCCGTCTAGAAAAAATAGAGAAGGCTGCCCTTTTCTTCAGAATGCTCCGCAACAAGAGACAAGAGCCTGCCACTGACTTTGCCATGGAGATGAGTCTACCACTAACCCTCCTAGAACCTGCAAAACTTCTGACCAGAGATCATTGCAAAACGTCCCACCTGATGATGGATAATAGAGCTGTCCCTTCTTGTAGCCAGAGACACACCGAGAACAACTACCACAAATTGGAGGAAAAATTGACAAACCCTCCAAATTTTTGCAGAAGAGCACGACGCCCCAAAACAAACTACAAAAAGCCACATTTTTGGAGAAAAATATCGCCAAACCCAAGATTACAAATCATCGTTTTTTTTCCTCACAAAATGGTAAAAACCCACAAAGGAATCCCACACAACTTTGCAAATTACAAAATCAGAAAATTTTTAAGGGAAAAATTTATGAGGACCCATCAAAATTTTTTTAAGGGAAAAAATTAGGAAAACCCACCAGGGAAACCTTCGTGCAGCAAAACACGAGACTTCGCGTGGTAAACAACATATGCAAGCAACATGCAACTCACAAAAAGTACATGCAAGCAACATGCAAGTACATGCAACAAACATGCAAGTACATGCAACTTTCAAAAATCAAAGACTTTTGCTCAAACCAAGAAATCGCATGATCAAAACCCTCAACCAAGCTTGCAATTTTCAGCAAAAATCGTCAAAGATGAACCACAATTTTTTCATAAAATACCTCCAACAATTTTTTATTTTTAAAAAGTCGAAAAACAAATTTCTGGAAAAAAATTCCAGATCAGAAGAGGCTCGAATGTTTCTTAAAAAAATCGCCAAATTTAATGAAATCCCATCGGCCCACTCTGATACCATGTTATGGTAAATTGATGTTGTATTAAACAGAGGAGATGAAAGCTCCTTATATAGATTTACAAAGACGATGTTTCTAAAAGAAACAATCATGAACCAAAGATGAAAATAGAAATTACCTAATAAACTAAAGAATAACCAAGACGAACATTAAAGAAACATTACAATATTCTAATAAGAATGAGGGCCCTCTCCTTCCACTTATAGCTTCTCAAGCTCTCTTCACTCTGCATTTGCCCTTTCTAGCAGCTCATCTGCTTGCTAGCTTGAACCAAATTCCGTTTTCCTTGAATCTTATTGTTTACCATTGGCTGTAGGGTTCCCTACTACTTGGCATGCCAAATCTTCCTACCCTGGGTCTCAAAGTAGTAGTTCCCATTGCTGACATAAGCTTGATCCATGACAAACTGTGTAAATTCCATCTAGTCAATTGAATGGAGCATTTTAGAATTTGAGCCATTAAATAGCTGATAAAGTTTCACCAATCCCGTTTTGGAAAGGTGTCTTGTGCAAATGTTGGCATGTCAAGAACAACAGTTAAAGTGTGTAATATCCCCACCTTGAAATCAAAATAAGATTATCACCAAGAAATCTTATACACGTAAAGACGTATGAAGAAGATTTTAAATAAAATCGAAGAATTTAGTCATATGATTTTTTGAGGAAGATTTAAATAAAATAAATAATAATGGGAAATTATATTTAATATGAGACATGTGATTAGTTGTGAGTCTTGTGACTTTTGAGGGAAAAGGGTACTTAAAAAAGACCAAGAAAAGGAGAAGGATATCATTGGAAAAATATTTCATATATTTATTTATCACTCCTTGTGGAGCATGAATTAATATTCTAACAGCTCAGGGGCAAAATCCCTCTAGGAGTGAAATTGAAGGACAAAAATCCTTAAGTCCCGGGGATAGCCGGACTCCCTGGCCATCTAGCAATTTTCTATAAAGCATACCATTGCTGCAGGGCAGAAATATCAAGTGTTGAATCTTTATCAAAGTAAAAAAGAAAATAAAAAAGTTAGGGGTAAGATTCAATAACTTTGTGGGTTTTGTTTTCATTACTACTTTTTGGGATATGCTCTAGGCCTTTGCTTCCAACTTCTAGTTTCTACTAGTTTATTCTCCTCTTCTAAGATGAATTTAGTGTAATTGGGAGGTTTGTCTTGACATATCAATTTTGTATGGAAATCACTCTTGATGTAACGCCCCGCCAAGGAACTCTTGGGAAAAAGGGGTGAACATACACAAGAATACATGGAACATTTTTTTTTGACATATAATTGTTAACCATGCACATCATGCAATGACATTCAACTCCAACTTCAAGACTAGGTTGAATAGTCACTACGCGACACTACACTAGCAGAAGTCTAAAGATGACGATTCCACCAAAAACCCATGGGAAAGGTCCTCTAACACGTTAGACAAGGTTCTAAGACTCACCCAAGACCTTCCTAGAAGTTTCAAAGCTTAACTCAAAAAGTTGGACCATTCTCTAGGTCCTAGGTGTCATGGATGAGCCCTGTTAAGGAGTGACTTGCACTCAAACATCTCAAAACCATACTAAATGGTTTCAAAACTTATCCCAAAAGTTCTATGACTTCGATAGCTTCACAACGCAACTGGAATGGGGTCAAACAGACACCCAAAGCTCCCAAAATCTCCATTTTACTGAGCACTAGTTTTGTAGTTTTCATCGAGGACGAGTGCGTGATTTTTGGACACTAGCACGGCGTGCATGCGTCCTTTTGCAAAAGTATCCTTTATCTGTGCATTAGTCCATTTTTCGTGCATGAGTCCATTTTCCGCACCGGTGTCCCATTTTTGCGTTGTAGTCCTCTGGGACTGGCAAACTCGCGTTGTTGTCCCATTTTCGCGCATTTGTCCTAACCAATGAGCTTACCAACTTCACTGTAGGACCTTTGGGACACCCTAGACCCATTGGTAAAGACAAAATATCAATTCAATTCTTGGATTGGGAGAAATTGGCAAAAACGCGTGGGACAAGTTCTGTAAAGTGTCCCAGAGTCACCGAGTGACTCCTACGAACAAGGGTGGGATTAGATGGATTCAAAACATGTCCAATCCACCCTAAACCTTTCAAAAACCATCGCAATGGATTCAAGAATCCACAACATCTATCATCCACAAATAGACCACTTGAAACACCCGTTGGGTTACCCCAATTGAGCCTGGCTCAAAATCCCTCAAAATCGGTCAAGGAGTATGACCAAACATGGAGATGACTACATCAACCTTCAATATCCTAATTAACCATTCCTAGATTCATTTTAAAGCACCAATGTAAGTGTTCCTAGGATAATCCCATAAACCATTAATATGCATGGAACATAAACATGAACAATTCGTGCTCGACTCCAACACCATGTCGCATAACCTTCTATTCAATAACACAATATATCAATAATACATCATTCTCCACATTGGAGTTATCAATATACATAATGCCATGTTTTCATTGTTTATCTCATAAGACATTAAGTTTACAACGTAAAGAGAGATCATGAAAAGAGGGAGGTGAAGAAGCTTTGCAGGGCTGATCTCAATTCAAGTCCACCGGTCCCCAACGACGGTTGGCAATGCCACCCAACCATATGAATCCCGTAGGACTACCCAACCGTGCTTGGAGATAGTCACATGACCCAAACACTCAAGCAAGAAGGCACAAGGATAAGGTTTACACAATGCCAAAGCATGGAACATGCACTCAACATGAATATATCGACTATCCAAACTATAAAACAATCCAAGTAAAGGTGCCAACAACAAAGTATAATCCTCATCATAGAGCAACATCAAATAAGAGAGGTGCCAAGCCACAATAAGCCAATACCAAATGAAGAGGAAGCATCCTTAAAAGCAACATTAAAGACATGGAGGCACCATCAAGGAGCAACACTAAATTTCCCTTTCGGCAAAATCACAACAAGTTAATCCAATTGCTCAACTGCAATAATTCCATGAAGCTCTACTCGCATCTACAAGGCTAGATATATAGTGGACAAGAGTGAGGAGTGTCATAGCGTAGCTCGAAGGGATGGCTCATGCTGAATCAAGTAGTCCTCTCATATGGACGAGGAGGCCCGATCATGCCAGATCAATGCCCCACGGACCAGGCCTTCCCAACTCATCCTTAGTCTATACAAGCACTCAAGGCATGAGAGGGGCATCCACTAAATCTTACTTATGTGTGATCCCAACCCAAGTTTTAATTAATATTTTCACTTGATTACCACAATGTCCAATGAGTTACCCAGGCGACCCCTTTGTGTCCTAACCCCCATTGGACACCACTTCCATCATTGACCCTATTACCTACCTTAGGTTCAAGAAATCCAAACATGAAATCCATCAAAGAGATACCAATATGTAAGACATAATTTCATCAATTGAGCCCAAATCCTCAAACACATCAAGAACCATATATACATTACCATTATCACATATAACCATTACATACTCAATTGGCCATAATGCGAAGAAAATATAACCGAATTGATCCAATAATAAAATTTGCCCCTAATAATATTGTGAATCCACAAAAAAAATCACATTTAAAACCAACAATTCCAACTTTTATCAAATGCTTGAATTGGTTATAAACCAGTCATGGAGGCCATCCACCATTGATGGACCTCCAAAAAGCTCAAATTTTCAACTATAACAAACCGAAAATCTGGGAAAGCCCATTGATCTATAGCTACACAATACTCAAAATATGCAATAAAATTTACATTCCGGGCATCCATAAAAGATTGGGCAGAGTTTCCTGAATACAATCATAGATTTTAAAATTTGAATCAACAAATTATACTATCATCAAAAGAAAAAAGTTTAAATGGAAAAGAAGTTGGAAATCCTTTAGGGCCCGTTTGGTTGGGGAATAGGAAAATGAAACAAATCATGGTTATCTATAGCCTGGTTATGCAAACCCTGGTTTTCATTTTTTGGGACTGTTTGGTTGCCCTGGAATATGGATTTGT
>MU226943.1:553083-563127 GCA_018584345.1 Thuja plicata
GCGTGCACTACCTAACTTAAATCCTCTCGGCAAAAAAAATTTACCTAACGCAGAGCAGAGCCAAAACGCAGAGTAGAGAAAAAATACCTCACGCAGAGCAGAGCCAAAACGCAGAGCGTCGCTACACTGCAGAGCCAAACCCTAACCAAAACGCAGAGCCAAAACGCGAGCGTCGCTACACCGCAGAGCAAAACGCAAACCATGGAGTTGCCCGGATCCGACGGGATTATCAAATTTTGTAAATGGGGTTTAAAACCCAAACCATGGAGTTGCCTGGATCCGACGGGATTATCAAATTTTGTTTGTTTTAGACACATAACCGTGGATTCCAAATTCATTCCACCTCCTGAGGTGGAATTGCGAAATCCACGGTTTTGGCAAAATGGGGTTCTAGAAATCCACATTCCCATTCGAAAAAAGGGCACCCAAACAGAGAATTACACCCCATAACCGGGTTATGGGCGGCATAACCCGGTTATGGGGTGCAACCAAACGGGCCCTTAACAATCATTTGTAACAAGTTTGAAACAATCAAATTGAAAATCAAGGGAGAAATCGAATGCTTACCTCTAATTTTGCTCAAAACTTCAAAATGAAAATGCAAGGAATACACACCGGGAGAGGGTGAATCCTTTGGACAGCTGGATGTATTCATCAACATGATTCAATCAAGCCTCTACCCATAAAAATCCTCCAAGTAGATCTTCCCCAATCAAAAGTCCAAAGTCCCAAGTGTAGGGTTTTTTTTTGAGCTCCATAAAAAATGAAGAAAATAAAAATCCTCCCAAAAATGACTCTAATTCAATAACATTAACTCACTTTTGAGTGAGAATAAAATAATAATAAAGATCAAGTTAAAGCCCAAATTATGGAATAACTTTTAAAAGACCCCCAAATAGTAAATCATTCAATTCTCATAAGATCAAATGCTCATATGGCATATTTGTCGATTAATATACCAATTTCCCACTATAATATTTAAATATCATTAATATAAGCAACTTAATATCAACAATTCACAAATAACCAACTATGCACAAACACTTGTTACAAGGCTTTCACATTTATGTATAAGGGTAACCGGTCATTACCTAAACAGTAACCGGAGGTGTAAACATATGCAACATTGAGATACCATTCCAAAATTAGGAATGATGGCTAGGGCTAGGTAATATGGGTGGCCAATGTGCTATCTCCTGCAACCACCGTTGGGGATATAGGCACGCTCAGAGTTGTGAAGAAAGGTGAAGTCGATGCCTGGTACCTGCTAACACTAAAACATTCACACGTCAAGTGTACCCACTCACACACACACACTCATAATAGCCGAAGCACATATAAACTATTCAACTAACATAAATCAC
Source organism: Thuja plicata (assembly GCA_018584345.1). Lineage (NCBI taxonomy): Eukaryota > Viridiplantae > Streptophyta > Pinopsida > Cupressales > Cupressaceae > Thuja > Thuja plicata. The sequence goes on from MU226943.1 coordinate 554,448, forward strand.
TAAAAAGAGAATTTTAACGGCGTAATCATTTTTATGTATTTGAATGTTACGACATCACCTCTTTTCACATATAATCATCATCTAAACATTCAAATTATAATAATCTTGTCTAAATTAAGTATATTAAATATCATTAACAGCAATCGTGCACATATAATAATTCCCCGAACCAATCAATAAAAACACATGATCAGTAACACAAACTCTCAATCAAATAGCTACAACATTAACAATGTCATCAACTCATCACAATAATCTACTGAATCCACATATGTTTCTAGCTTCATTGATTAGAATTCAATTTCATAAAACACAACTTAACATCCTTTAATAATGAATCAGATTCACACTACATTAGCTTTCCATACCAACATAGATATTTCAAAACACAACAATATTCTATCTCAACACAATCTACCCAAGGTATTCTCATAACATAATCAAAAGTCAGATCATAGGGTCCTCACAATCAGACACAAGAAGTAGACACACATCTCCATGCAACAGCATACTCAAGGTCCCCGAGAAGGCTCCAACACATCCCATTCTAAAGTAATCGTAACACACATGTCCAACCAAGCACAAAGAGACACACAAAATCACATGTAGCAACAATGACAAATCCACAACTAGATCAAGGCACCACATAAGATCTTCATCCAATTACAAAGAGGCACAATCAAAAGCATAATGACATACGCATTCAAACAATCACAGTGCAATAGTGCAAACAGGTGACGCACTACACTTGATGTGCTTTAATGCTTGATTTAAGGCTGCCTGTTGTACTCCAATCTTTTTTGCCTGAATGAATGATTATTATTCAGCTGACTTTGGAATATCCCACCATAGCTTCATTCAGATGGCAAACCTAAATCAAAGAATGCTTTATAGTTGGGAGTCAATTTGAAAAGTAGACTTCAGGAAAACCTATCTTCTAAATGTGTGCCACACCAAGGACACTGTTCAAAAAATGTTTTGCTATCACTTTCTGAGTTTTAATCCATTTCATTATATCAAAACTAAGATATTTATTATATACCTCTGCTATGAAAGATGGCCAACTCTTTTGGAACTGACATTCTGTTTCATGTTTGTTTCTATTGCATTTTGTTGTACAGGTTGACCGTTCACTTTTCAGATTGTTTGAATCAATCAGGCTTTTCATGTTTGGTGGCTACAATAGCACAATTGAAGAAGACCGTAGAATGTTTTTGTCATCGATAAATTCTTTCCCTTCTACATTACGTGTGGAAGCAGTGCTCAGTTTAGTATGTTCACAAGGATTTCTACATGTAGTTGCTGATGTGGTTCCTTCTGTACCAGAGGGTCAAGTGTCTAAATTTATAAAACAGTTGAAAGCTGATGTTAATGAAACATTGGAATGGATGAAAAATCCTCTCATAAAAGATGATTTGAAAGAATATTTACAAAACCAAGAAAATGAAGTTTCAAGTGCACAGGCTGAAGTGATAGGCAAGGCTTTTTCTGAACTGTACACCCTGATATTAGACAAGTCAAATGTGACAGTAAATAACAGCAAGTCAGTTGGAAAATTTGTAGAGGATATAGTAATCTGTGTCAGTTTATGTTTGGGTTCTTTTGTGGAAAAGACCTCTAGTTCTGTGGAAGGCTTGTGGCAATGCATTTTATCTGTTATTACTGGGAAGGAGATCTCTGAGAATAATGATGAAAATAAGAAAATGCAGGCAAGAATAATGCGCGGTTCATGGATTCTGGTTTTCATATTTCGTTTATACCTTTCTTCTCGCAGTTTATTTCGGCAATGTATTTCTTTTATGCCACCTAATTCAGCGAAGGAGTCATGTCTTGCAATGGGTGATTCACTTACAGCTTATTCTGGCAATGATTGGATAAAAGAGGGAGGCAGCATGATAGGAGGATATTTCTCCTGGATAGGTAAATCTTCCATTCCTGTTCAGGGTGTGCTAATAGCTATTTCAGAGAGTCTTGAGCAAGGTGGGTTTGAAAAAGCTTCAGCTTTAATGTATGTACTGCATAATATAGCCTTACAGAGGCTTGTTGACTTGAATAGGCACATAAAAGCTTTGGAATTTTTATATGACAAGACTGCAAGATTGAATCATGCAATTGCAGCAAATAATGATGATGTATGCTCTAAATTAAAAAAAGGAAAGAAGCTGGAAAAACTTTTGAAAGTTTCAAGGCAAGAGGCATCAACTTTGACTGATTTTATTTTGAATTATGCATTTTCTTTTGTGGAAAATAAGTTTGAGAGCAAAAGCTGCCTTGTTGATGTTCCAGACAACAGTAGTGTGCATGCATGGGATTCAATTATAGGGACAATGGATGAATATTCCTTGGTTACGGCAGTTTGGCAGCTAGTATGCCAAAATGTCGACATTTGGTCAGATCATGCCTCTAAGAAAAGCAAGAAGAAGTTTGTGTCAAAATTGCTTGAATGTTTATTGTCTTTTCAACAAAGGGTCTCTTCTGATGTTGATTTCCAGTCAGCAGAGAAACAAATGGGAAACGAGAGGAAGGTAGTCACTATAGAGGATACATCTTCAGAGTTATTAGAAAATGATGTTCTTTATGAGCAAGAGGCAAGTTTTTTCCTTTACACACACCATTTCATTCTTGTCAAACTATTTTTATGAACTTTTAATTGTTCTTTCTTTAGCCTGTACTCTATCTGTATTAAATTTAGATTTTCATATAAATAACTGATTATATAATTAGAATACTTCTCTGACCTATCAACTTTCTCAAATTTTTATATGCATGTGTGCACAGAAAAAATAATGTTATCCTCATTCTTATTCACTATTATTCATAGTTGTTTGTGTTTTTTCAGTTCTTTTGCAGATATTTAGCAGTGAAAATCAGTCAGAAGATTAGAAAGTCTCTACCTTCAAAATTAAATCATTTACCATTTTTGAGGATATCCCCAACTGATGCAGATTTTGGCAATTTGCAAGATTGGCCAAAATTCATAAATATCCTGGAAGAAATTGAGGCCATTGCAGACTTTGAAATGTCTTTATATGAAAACGCCAAAAACTATAAAAATGAGTCAACTGTGATGCCAGTACCTGTGTTTACTATTGAGGAAAGCCAAGCTATCACTTCTTGTAAATGGTTATTTGGAGACTGGATAAACCTTCTCAACCTATTGTGTTGGCTTCCAAAAGGTTATGGTGGTGTAAAAAGTGCAATTTTATATGCACGCTGTATACTTAACATTGAGAGGTTTGCATTTATCTGACTTTTTTATGCTTTACATGTGATAAACAATTGTAGTTTTGAGGCAGGCATTTCTCTCCTTAATCCATATAAATGATTTAATTGTGCAACAATGTTCTGAGGTTTCAGTCTCAATAATACTCTTTAAAGTATCTGTATCGGTTCAATGAAAAGCTTTTGCAATAATAAGTTTAATATTTATTTTTCAAAAAATGTTAGCCTGTACGTTGTAAGCTCATTACTCATAAAAAAATTCTCTTTGATTTCTTATCTCCTTTCATCAAGTTAGTCTTGTTGATGTACATACTTATATGCAATGTGCCAATGGTCTTTCAGCAATGAAGCAAATGATTTAATTGTCGCTTCCTTTGATTTTTCCTGCTTATTGGATGAGTGTGAAATTAATTGAAATGGAACTTCTTTGATTTCTCATTGTCATTAAGTTGCAAGTTATAAAATTGATTCAATCAAATGATATCTTTTCTATTGACTGACAACTATTCTTCTGATATTGTTTTCAAAATTACCAGGTTTTTGATGACCACTTTACATCAGGCTCAAAAAGCTTCGCATTCTAAACCATTTGCAATATTACAATCTTCTGGTATCAAGGATCCAATAGAATTCCTTGATTTGTTTTTAGCTTGCCGTAGGGCACTGAAATCAATCACACTCTCATGTAATGATGATGAATTTCAAGGTAGAAGATTATCTCTAGTGCCAATACTGTTTGAAAGCTCCTCTTCATGCCTATGGCTACTAAGGTCAGTGGATGTTGTTGCTAAGTGGTTTTCTCAATGTTCATTGTTGCAACCTTCCATGAGAGGTGATCAGGAAGGGGATGCCAATCCTTGGAAACACCTTATATATTCTGTGCTTGATCATACTGCTGCAATGCTTTTGATAGTATGTGAAGGGCTCTTTAATATTGCTGCAAAATCTTTAATATTTGATGTCCGATGCACATCAGATATATGCGAAGGTGACGAACTAATTGGTAATGCTCAAATCTCTGGCGCAGACCCTATATCTGAAAGAAAATATGATGCGGATGTTCAAACATCTGTTGATGTTTTGTCCAAGACTTTGACTGTGCAAGCAAGAGATACACTTGCTTATTTCAAACAAATCAGCTTTGATGCAGATCAGGGTTTACATGAGTCAATGGTCCCTTTGAACAGCAATTCTAATAGGATGAACTATCCAAAACAAGTTTCAGAAATAGATAGAACATATTGTCGATCTTGGATTGGAGTTATTGCATTGACAGGTGGCATTAAAAGCATTACTTGGGGCTTAGCATCTGCTTTAAATGATCTTGATGAGAAGTGCCGCAAAGATAGAATAGGATCATTGAAATGGAAAAATGATCTTCTTGTTAAATGGGAGCACTATGGTGAATGTTTTGAGTGTTTTGTTAATTTTTGGATCAAAAAGCTTCTTTTAGTTGATATTGATGCACTTGATGAAGTAGTTGTCGCCGAAAGGGATGTCATGAGTCAACATGATTCAAAAGCTACATCTGGACATTATAGGGATGCTGAACTAACAGAATTCAATAGAGAAGAAGTGATTGAAGCTAGATTCAGTAAAGAGCAGGAGAGCGAGGAGGAAGAGGAAAAGGATGAAGCAGAACAGAATGGTTTATATGGTGGCATGGACAAAGCTGATGATGAAGAAGTTGATGGGTGTGCCGAGAATGATAGTTTACTAGAGCTACATGCTTCAAATGAGAACGTGCAGCATGCCAGCTTATTTGAAATTCCGTATTTGAATAAGCCATTCTTAGAAAAGTTGTTGAAAGGAAAAAATCCAGATCAAGCCACTTTGCTTGGAGAACTCTTCATGGTGTTTGCAGGTATTATAAAGTTAAAGCATTTGTCATCTTCTCCAAAGGCTTTTATTCCCACAAAAAATAGTCAATCAACATCATTGGCATTCATGAATTTTCACATAGGAGCAGCACATTGGTTAATATCTGAGGCGGCAATAATAATGACTTCTGGAGTATTTTCATTTGGTTGGCTAGTTGGAATTGTAAGGTACTTGGAATCCGTTGGCAGTTTTATTCCTTTCATGTATCCAACATTCCCTCACATGGCATATGCCAAGTTGATTAATCTACATTTACAAGCGCTGGCTTCCGTTTCTATTCAAACCTCTTTTGGAATCAAATACTCAGTTCCTGATGAAGCTCAGTTCAGCAATGGCAATCAATGTTCCTCGGAGAGTACAATACACAGAAAACTTTCATGTTTAAAAAGGGATAATACCATTTTTAATGATCTGAAAGCGGCCTTGCGGAGCTCCTTCTCTATGCTACTGAAGAGGCCTTTACAGTTGCATCTAGTTATGGCATTGCAGTCTATAGAGAGAGCCTTAACCGGAGCATGGACTGGCTACAACATTGCTTCTCAACTAAATACTGGCTGTCAAAGTGGTGGAAATGTGGGTTTGATAGTTGCAGCTGGTGTTGAATGCTTAGATTTAACACTGGATTCAGTTTCAGGTATTTATTCAAATGAAGACAACTACATAGAATGTTGATTTCCTTTCAAAGCATTTTTATCTAGATTTCAAATTTGTTTGTCTGGTTAAAAAGTTGATCAAACTTCTGAAAAAAAAATGTACTCTTAAATCTGAGTTATTTTAATTTCTTAGATCATTATTTCATTTTGTAATATTTTAAATGATTTCTGTTACTGTGTATCAACGCACGCAGACACACACACATAGAAGTTTGAAATGTCTCCTATGGTTTTGAACTATCTATTGATCTAGTAGTAATAAATGTTATATGGCAATGTGTGCATAAGGCTTTGGCTGATGTCTCAGATGTCTCAGAGTCTTGGAGTAGATATTACCCTTTTCATGACTAGATGGACTGCACCATTTGGTGCATAAACATATAAAAAGTAACCTTTATAGGAAAAAATGCTAAAAAACCTCATAAAATCATAAATGCTAAAGGGGAAGAATTGTCCTTGTCAATTTGGCACATTGTACTTCCTTGTAAAAGTTTCAGCTCCTTTTAGTTTGTTTAGTTTATTTTAATAGCTGTTCCCCCCAACACCTTTAAATTTTTGGAATATTTTTTGCCATCTCCAGAACCTCATATTTACATCTCCCAACCCTATGAAGTTAGAGAAATACTGTTATAATATATAAGACTTTGACAAAGAGTATCCTTGAAATTTGTTTTGTAGTTCATTGTTTAAGGCCTTGTATTTTAGAACAGCAAATACAACTCTTTTCCCCAAATACTTAAAATACATAAAAATGTCTAAAATTTGGAAGAATTGAAAGCATAATTTAAATTAATAAATATAATAGATAATTCAATGTCAAATGTCAAATCAATACAAAAGACAATCAATAATCTTTATCTTGCTCTTCATTGAGAGCATCAAAGACATCACTTGGGTCGTTTCAACCACAAGCAATTGAAGTGCCACACCCACTAGCTACATCTTATGTATTAACCTCCTTGTTTTCTAAAAAGATTGTGAAATGTCGTGTAACAAATGCTTAAATCTTCATGCTCAAGGTTACATCCCAACTTTTCATTATTCTTGTTTGTAGTCGACTTTCTTATGTTGGAATGCACATAGAGTAACCATTTTTTTTGCAGCCAATTAGGTGCACTTAACTAAATGGATGAGTGAGTATATAGTCTAGTTCTCCCCAACCGAAGAACTTGCAACTGATTGAAATTGGGGAAGAAGTCAATACAGTATTTGTAATAATAAAATGTATAATATAACTACCAAAAAATAGTAAGATTGTTAAAAATTAAAAAATGCTTAATTGTGATGGAACTTTGATTCCAAGAGGTTGTAGGTACTAGATACTTGCCCATGGAGGCACCACTATGTATATGTGTCCATTTATACTTGTCTCGAAGAGCGCTTAGACAATGATTCTGTGGCATAATGAAGTTGCCAAACTCACCCTTATCCTGAACATGAAAATGTGAATTCAAAATTTATATTAAATTGAAGATTTCATAATGTTGATTACAATGAGTACAATGATGATTGCAAATGTTCAAAATAACAAAATGGAGTGCAGTGAGGCCTCCAATCACCCCCAAAATGATCATTAGAACTGCTGGACTGTACATGGTCAAGGTCTTCCAAACTAATACCAACTAACCTTGTCTATGTAGCATCCTCATCAATCTATGTTGGCTCCTCTAGCTCTACATCCTACCATGGTGTTGGGCTCTCCTTGTACAAAAGTATGTTGCGGTCAATGAGACACAAGACACTATATATAGCCACAAGCTTCTTTTCTCTCCCTTAGGTAAGTATGTTCATCTTAAGTGAGTGGATGAAGCTATAAGTAGATCAGTTCTTCATAGTAGTAGAGGAACTAGAAATGTGAGATAGCAAATGAATGGCTAGAGAGGTAGTCAAAGAATTCTATCCATGCATAGTCCACCATAAAATTGGTTCCTCCTGTGCCATAGTTGCACTATCTATCTTGGCCTCCTCAGAATAACCCTTAAGAGGCAAATTTTGGCCACTAAGTATGAATGATGCCGACCTCTATAGGATCATACATCTTTTGGATGGCTCTCATAAACGTTGCCTTCACCTCATCTTGTACGAGTGTAACTTTACCTGGTCTTTGCATGTACCACTTGGGGTTCAATGCATAGGCAACCATGCACAAGGGACTGTTGAGCCTCTCCCATCTCTAATGAATGATTGGTTGAATGTGCTCATTGTAGAATGCTAATGCGGGATCCTTCTCTCACACGACAACCTTCATTTGGTCTATCATAGAATCAATGCACTCATACACCTCTCCAAGACTAGGTGCATTGGCATCTCCATATTGTAATCATATAGAAGACTAGAGGAGTGATGGACCAATATATTTTGCGTAACCCCCAAAAGCATCACTCTTCACTATATCCCCTCTTCCTCTGCTCTATCTTGGACTTGGGCCACCGATTTCATTCTGCTGTAATAAGTATTAGTTGCAATTCCTCTTGCAATTCAAGCATTCTCTCCAAGAGAATGAAACAAGATGCATATCTAGTCGCAATGGGTTTCAAGAATTCCTTCTTAGAGAAGGTCCCGAAGAGTGCATGTGAAGTGTGGTGGTTGTAGTTTAACATCTGCACTTCTCTAGCATCACTGATCATTGCTTTGGTCCAATCAATATTTCCCATGTTCTTGAGTGCATTATTCTTGACATGCACACTACAAGGAATCCACCAAATATGTCTATAAGCTGCCTTAATTAACTTCCCATTAGCTTTGCATGCATCAACATCCTTGTAATGCCCTGAACAATCATCTGCGTTATGAAAATATGCGAAGTTGCCAGTTTGGATTCCGGTACAGATGTGGGTTCGAGATTCGGGTTTGAAATTTGTCCAATTTTTTTTGGGTTGGGTTCGAATTCGTTTTGGGTTCGTCCCTACAAGAATATATATATA
>MU226943.1:571901-617649 GCA_018584345.1 Thuja plicata
AAAGGGGTTGAGCCGGATTGGTCCGGACATCTCAAATATGTATATTGTTATAAGTGATAAATTATCATGATATGACATTTTGAATTGAGTCATATATTATGATATGAAAATTCTACTAAATTGGTAAACTCTCTCTCAAGAGGGAGTGTTGAAATATGTTCGTTCGTGTTTACTAAAATGACATAACAACTATTATATATATATATATAATGAGATATAGAATATATATTAAATTAAATATATAATATATATTAATATAATATATCAAACAATAATCATGTTCTATATATATATATCACAAAATAATAATAAACAATATTAAATCAACCGCGTTTAATATAATCATGGCTTAACATATTAGTCACGATACCTATCGTGATTATCATACATAACGGTCACGATACTATCGTGACTGTTCATGTATGACAGTCACGATAAGTATCGTGACTGTTCATACTTCCTTTGGTTGTTGCCGACTGTTATACTAAACAGCGAACATATTAATTATATGGCATGTTATCAATAGTCACCATTTATAATAAGATATGACTGTTGATAGTCGATACCCATTCGGTTTAATATATATAGTTGATATTCATTGTACAATCAATCAATTACAACGACAATTGTATTCTACAGCGAATATCAACTATCTATAATATATTAGTTTTATAATATCTTCTGATCCAATTTCCTTAACACAACTGATCTCGAATGTTCTTGATTTTGTTGAGATGATCTTGCAAGCACACCTGTTCATCCATCATGATTGAGGAGCATATTCTTCAGGAAGAATGCACAACTCTTATCCGAGGTTTCATGCAGACCTTTTAGATGACTCCAAATTTAGCAGCTATTTTACCAGAAGGAACCTGCGGGAGATGATCAACAGTGACTGAAAGCTTGATGAGCATAACAATTTCTCAATTTTGCTCATCAAATTTATCCTACTCTTTGCCTTTTTCCTTGGGATGAGTAGTCTTGCCCAAAACAATTTTGTCAAGACATCTGTATTCAAAAATCGTCATCATACGCTGCTTCTAGGTATTGCAGTTTTTGCCGTTGAATTTCTGATTTTGCTCATGTAGGATATTTGTCAGAGATGCCATTGTAGAAACTAAGGTCAAAGGTGGTTGATTGAATGATGGCACAAATATCGAGGCAGAATACGTACAAAGCATGTTGAGAATAAGATTGTAGAAAAACAAGCGTAGATTTTGAGACTCAACAACAAATATCTAGGCACGGATCCCAATGTAGAAATTTTGGAGAGCCCAGAAAATTGTATGAGAAACCTAGAAAAGCTCTCAAAAAACCTATGAAGAATCTGCTGCAATTAGATTTAGAATCCGACAAAAAAATCTAAGGGTTTAAAAAAAAACTTTAGTTGGCTGTGAAGGAGTGTAAATCCATAGATTTATGTAACAAAACCTCAGTTGAAGGCACGAGTAGTGTAAAACGACCTCTGTCATTTGCAGAGAATTATGTAACAGAAGAAAACGGTGTTGTTTGTAAGAAATGCAACCACTGTTCTGGTCGTGTGTGCTAGATAATGCAAAAAAAAGGACCGCAGAAGGAAAAAAGAGGCCGCTGATGAAAGAGTTATGTTTTTAGCAATAAACAACCATGAAATGCGTCGTTTAAGCCAGAAAACATAAAATATGGCCTTCGTTTTTGTAAAAAAATACCGTAAAAGGTGGTCGCAAAGACTGGTATTTCTTTCTGAATCTCGATAATGAAGCCACAAAAGCACAAAAAAAAGAGTCGGAAATCCTTCACGGCTGCAAACGACTCCTTAGAAAACACTTGGATCGTACAAAAATATTGACAGCCGAGAGAGGAAGATCGTGCGAAAAGCACAAACGAACAGATGCAAGGCCGTTGTGTGGGAAGGGAAGGTCACCCTTCGAGCCACGATACACAGGTACAAAGAATTAATAGAAAACCATAGACGGGTTTTTGGAATTTTTTTCAACGAAAAAATCTTCACTAAAAAAATAAATTTTTAGGATTACAAATTTTTTTGAAAAAATTTAGCCTATCGCTCTGATACCATATTAGACAGACAATTGGTAAAATATTGGATGAATTATTTACTAAGAACAAATTGTTCTTATAGAGTTTACAAACGAGATGTTTCTAAAAAGAAACATAGAAATAATAGAAAGAATCTATTATACAAGATATTTACAATATCTAGAAGTGGCCATTAAAATAGAAATAATCTAACTTAGGAGATATCATATATATATATAATGTAAACATAAATATGTTTGTAACCTCACAAGCAATCATATAGAGACGGGAAGGAGGTGTAAGGAAGGGGAGAAATTGTAAGATTGCCATCTAAGCAGACCACCTTGAGTTGATATCCAATGTGCTTGCCACTGGGGCGAAGGGGGTGAGTGTTTGCTCTTGGGCTTAGATAGGTGGATTACAAGCCCCCCCCGATCTCCTCTCCCAACTCTACAATGATTCACTATTGACTTAAAGGGATGATGCATGAGTAGGGAAAACAGATGCAAGCACCCCACTAAGTAGACCACCTCGAGTGGATGTCCAATGTGCTTGCCATTGGGGCCAAGAGTGCGAGTGTTCTCTTTTTGGCTTAGTGTGGGAATGGTTTTGGGCGGATCTATTATGTTTCCTCCTCCAAACCCTAATTTGACTGAATACTAGTTAGTAATATAGATATGGTCTATTTTATTGATTTGAGATAATTACATGTTCCCATTTAACCCTAATGATTGAAAAGTACAAATGTGTATATAATTGGTTGTGGTTGCAGGATTTAAATCGAGGCTTATCTTTTTAAAAGGGATATTTTACTGGGTAACGATATATTTCTAACCATATCTCATCTCTTGCTTTTATTGTAATTGTGATTCTAGGGCAAATTCTAGGGTAAATCTAGTAGGGGACATTACATTTGGTGTGAGAGCAATAGTCCTGCCACTCTGCAGGATTATTGATTTCAAAAAATGCCAAAAAATTAATGATATCTTCAAGATATAAATCCAAAATTGCTGTAAACTCACAAATTGATATCACCTCCTTATAGCAACAGATTAATCAAACTTAATGTTCCTTTAACGGACTTCATGCCCTAAAAATTTCTACTCAGAGGGTTTACATTCTCAAACTAAAATATATAAATCATGAACAGTTTTCTATTTCTTTCTTGACAAACAAAAATGTTTAATTTTGGGTATGGGATAATAAAGGATTCATACCTTACATGACATAACAAAATGTATAGTAATACATTCTACAGACCTAATAGAGATGAGCCAATATGACATGTTTTGAGGAACATAAACAGTAGCATTAAATCCTTCTTAAAATTTGACAATTAAAAAGCTGATAGAAACTGAAAAGAGCCTAAACTAAAGAAGAGTGCAGGTGTGTCTCCTCTTGTGTTGAATGTAAGTCAGAGAGAATACATGGTAATCATAAGTAGTGCAAACTAACCCAACTACAGAAAAGGAAAATTCATATTTGTTGTATCCATTTGATCAATTCATGCAAGAACAAAAAACAAATGAGTAATGCTTGATCAAGAAAGGTTCATGATACAAAACTGACAAGCAGTTTCGAGTACCATTGCATAGATGTGTGTCATGCTTATGGGAAGTTCGCCCTTGCTTTGTCTTGAAGAGATGTTCTTAGGACCAACTAAAATAGTTTCTTATGATTACAATCGATGAGAGAAAACTTGTCTTAAAATTACAAACCTTGCAATTTCCTATCATTGGTTGAGATAACCCACATTTTGAATTAAGTACAAACATATATGCCCTGAGATAATATCAGGTAGTGCAGTGAAAGGTGGATTACGAATTAGACTCCATGATCATTCAACTATTGCTTTAGGACAAGCAATCTCGGGAAGGGCGGATTGTCATGCCCTGCCTAAATTTAGGGCTTTGTAAATACAAATCACAGCCTTTTACATAAAACCTAGGCGATGAAATAAATTACAACAATGTTCCATTTCAAGGGGGCTGACAAAGAATAAGAAGATTTTTAGCGATTTATATTAAGGGAGCCAACTGAGTTAAATTATGCTAGTTGACCCATTTAAATTGAATCAAGATTATTTTTCCGTAAGGCTGATTCCCTTTGAATAAAACCAAAGAGCATGTAGTTAAGAGGGGATTATCAGAGAACAAATGTGAAGCAGCGATTTAGGGGCAGTGATCTGCTATAAGCAGCAGACAGAAGCGATGATAAAGAAACAACATTCAAATTACGATAAACAGCAGTGATTAAAGACAGTGGATTATACTCAAGGGCAGTGACTATATTCAAGGGCAGCAATTATGCAAGATTGTAATTAAGTTAAGGAAGCGATTCCATAACTAGGACAGCAATTTTCTGAGGGCAGCTACCAGCATATTTAAGACAGCAATTATGCAATAAAAGCCTTTATGTTAAAACAGCGATCCTAAGATAGCAATTGTGTTAAGAATTTATTTAGAATAACAATTGAGTTAAGAGTTATGAATTAATTAGGAACAGCAAGGGGCATGTGGAAGAGACATCATTCTTCAAAGAGAAAAGTAACCACCTAGAGACACAACCCTCCAGCAAGATTGAAGGATATTTGAAAGGAAGATAGACATCATTCAAAGGAGGTTCAGACCATTGAAGAGAGCAAGAAATCCCTTCGAGGAAGCATTGAACTTCATAATGAGATTCAGAGTTAATAAGAGAGAACCAAGTCAGACATTGATAAGCATCTACATAAGTCAATAAAGGAACACAGATCTAGATTGGGAATGATCATTATGAGCAGCAAATGCGAACCAAGATCAGATCTATTGTAGATCAGGTCCAGACTAATAATAACTTTGTGGTATATGTTTATGCCTATGCACTATACGTTAGCATTTATGATACAGACACACAACTACATATACATGGACATAAATCTGTTTGTGACTTCACGAGAAATCATACAGAGAAGGGAAGGAGGTATAAGGAAGGGGATCAGTTATAAGATTGTCATCTAAGTAGACCATCTCAAGTGGATGTCCAATGTGCCTACCGTTGGGGCCAAGAGGGTGAGTTTCCGCTCTAGGGCTTAGGTAGGCAGATTACAAGGCCCCCTATTGCAATCTCCTCTCCAAACTCTACAATGATTGACTGTTGACTTAAAGGGATGATGCATGAATAGGGAAAGCAGATACAAGCACCCCACTAAGTAGACCAACCCGAGTGGATGTCCAATATGCCTACCACTGGGGCCAAAAAGGTGAGTGTCCGCTCTTGGGCTTAGTGTGAGGATTTCTTTGGGTGGACCATTCATGCATCCTTGTCCAACCTTTAATGTCATTGAATACTAGGTAGTAATATATATCATAGATATTGTCTATTTTATTGATTTGAGATAATTACATGTTCCCATAACCCTAAATAGATATTGTCTATGGTAAATCCGGAAGGGGGCATTACATGCACTGCAATAAATGATATAAAATTTGTAAGTTTATAATTTTAAAATTAAAATTCTAGCTATGCATGCTGCAAAGGATTAAGACAGATTTTCTTTTTGGTTTTCTATGGTTAGGTTGCACAAAGCATAGAAGCAAAGGATAAATACAAATCTTTTTCTTAATATTTGTCAACTGAAGGATATCACTTTTGTTTTTCTTATTTCAGGTCACACGAAGTGCAAAAACAATGGGTATACAAAAGTTCAATCCTAATTTGACAAAATAAAAAAATTGAACATATCAACTAATAAAGATAATTTGTAAAACATTAAAAAAAATAAAAAATATGACAGCTCACTGTTGTATAATAATCATTTTTTTGGAAATTCAAAATCAAAACTAAACTAATAGCTAAAATTAAAATTGAAGTTTGCAATTTAGTATATGATTTTTTGATTTCATTGTTGAAACTTGATCACAATATGAATATGCAGCAATGTCTATGGATTCTATCAACATAAATGATAATATACAGCTATGTTTATGGGTTCTATGAACATAAAAACAATATACAGCCATGTCTGTGAATTGAAATTCGAGATCCTATAAACATAAAACATGAACTAATTAAAAAAATTAAAAAAATCAGTCATAGAATGCTACCTCTTGCTTGAAAAATGGTTGCAATTTGGTGTAGATCCTCTTCTTTCTCCTCAACCCTCTTGTACTAAGTTACCACATTCGCTCCTGGAAGGTGGAATTCGAGATTCGGTTCGCTGCAAAGTCGGATTCGGTTCGAATTCGCTCAAAATTCTGCCAGTCAGGTAAATTCGCTCAAAATTCTCTCAGAAGGACCTGGTAAGTATTTTGGATGAATTTGGAAGACTTTTGATTTGGACGGAGGAGCCTGAAACAAATTTGGGGCAGATTTGACTGAAAACGTCATTTTCATTGACTTTTTCATGAAGTTTTTTTGCCAACTTAGGTCTATTCGACCCTCCAACCCTAAAAGTGATCACTAAAAAGACCAAAAAGGTTGTTTTACATGTCATTTGTGCATTTGTGAATGAAAAGAAAAACTTCTTGCCTCCATTGCTAAACTTTCTTGTTTGGTTGCCATTGCTCAAGGAGTGTTGACAGGTGATTGTTGCACGCTCTAAGCTTGTTTGTGAGTGTTGACAGCAGAATGATGATGATTTGTTTGATGGTTTTTGATGATATTTCATTAGTGATGGCTGATTATTAATGTTGACATTATTGTTTTTGAACCGGAACATTGATATGGTGGTGTATTTTGACATTTGTTATGTCATTTGGACTAAAACATTAATAAATGTGGTGGTGTATTTTGCTATGTTGCTTTAATATTAGCATAGTGGTGTATGAACTTATTTGCTGCTGCACACACACACGCACACACATGCGCACACACACACACACACATGCACACATGCGCGCGCACACACACGCACGCGCACACGCACGCACACACATAGTTTTAAAAAAAAAATATTCTTGTACGGACGAGCCTAAAACAAATCTGAACCCAACCCAAAATTTTTTGGACAAATTTCGAACCCGAATCTCGAACCCGCATCCGTACTAGAATCCGAACCAACAACTTAGCTCTTGTACTTTACTCTCACTCTTTCACCTTGCACTTGCAATTCTCACTCTCACTCACTATGAACTTGCTGTTGATATTTTTGTGAGTTAAAATGAGGATTTGAAGGTGATTTGTAGGGCTTAGGTGGGGTCTAAAGGTCATTAAGGTTTGGCTTGGCCTTAGACAAGAGTCAAGAATTTTTTAGAGTAAATTTTAAGAAAAAACTTTTTGGCAGTCTGGGTGTGGGAGATACCTAGGTATTCTTGAGATAGTTGAGAGACTCTTGTGAGTCCCTTGGATGTCTAAGGAATGTCCTAGAGTCTTGATGATGTCTTCGAGGAGGTGATGCAGTAGGGGGATGTTTCCTCCTAGTCTCCTCATCCCGAAAATTTCCTGGTCTCATAAATGCAGGTTTTTTGGATGGATGCATCCCCGTGGAACATTATTTGAAACTCCTCTTGGGCTGCAAGAGAATTGTGGTATGTGCTAGGAATTTCATTATTTAAGGACAATAGATTCAAAATTGGGAGCAATGTCTAATGTAAGCTATACTCATCCCAGCTGCATGGACCCGCTGCACATTAGTCTTAGGTACAACTAAGGCTAAATCCAATTGGTGTCTGAATGATATCAGTGGTGGCATTTATTGCTTCAAATGGCATTTGGTAAAGGTGAGAAAAAACACGATTGCTTGTACATAATGCCTTGTAGATGTCACATATCAAGCAAAACAAACTCTCCATGCTATTTTTGAGGATGAGGTAAAAATGACAAAACTAGGATTGAAATAGCTTCTAATTCTATAGATGCTAGGAGGAAGCACTTGGATGAGGAAGATGGTGCACAATTTTTCAAGGAATCTGGGTCGTCACCTTCTATAGGACATGGCTCATACACAAGTGGACAAAACATTAATTCTTTCTATACACCTTGTACTACACTAGGATCACAAACCGCTTTTGAGAGTACATGATAAAGGAAGAATGCACATGGACATGCAAAGAAAGCGATTGCAAATTTTTAGTACCTTTTTAGTTTGCCATTGTATGTTGCCAAGTCTCCATATTGAGAAGGTATGGTGGATGCTGTTGTAGTTGCAGGTTCTGAGTTTCCAGCCCTATCTTAAGATACATTGAGGGTAGGTATGCTCAATGATGCAGTACAAGATGTTGTAAATGAACATCAACTACAATGGGTAGAGATTAGTTGCACCAAAATGTCAGATGGATGGAGAAATAAAAGGAACCGAACCCTCCTCAACTTCCTCTTGTGATATTGGCATGATACTTTTAAATTCTGTGGATGCATCATATACGATCAAATATGTAGCTGCACTGTTCAAGATGTTTGACTTGGTGGTCAAAGTTGTAGGGTCACCAAATGTGGTTTAGTTTATTATAGACAATGCTGTTGCTTGTGTTGCTGTTGGGGGAATCCTAAGAGACAAATACCCTTCTATATTTTTAACCCATGTGCAACACATTGCGTTTCTCTAACCCTCATTGCATTTATCACATGAGGGTTTTGTGTATGATGCACTCTTTTACGAAGCACAAGGAGCTAGTTTGACCAGGGGTGGCAAGATTTGCAACACACTTCCTTGCACTAAAGCTCTTTCCTAACAAAACAATGAATTTGAAAAAAAAAAGTTTCAAATGAGTGGATAGAGTTTGGTTTCACAAATTGAGCTGATGGGATAGTAGTACATAGTACATTTATTCTACTAGATTTTGTAGTGTGGCCAAACAAGTTGTAAAATTTTCAAAGCTTCTAATAAAAGTTTTGAGACTAGTAGATGGGGAGAAATCCTTCACGGGATATTAGTATGAGGTTGTGGATAGCGCCAAAGAGTCAATTAGGGGTAGGATGTAAAATAGCAGGGACAAGTATATGCCATTATGGAACAATTGGTAGAAGATGGGATCGACATATGCACTCTCCTCTCCATGCTATAGGATGCTATCTCAATACAACACTGTTCAATAAATCTTCATTCAATGATGATGATGTTGAGGTTACACAAGACTTGTTCATATGCATGGAGAAAATGTTTGCTACCTCGAAAGCATTGTAGGTAGTCATGGAAGATTTGCCAATATACAAGAAAGTAAGGGGCTTTTTATCATCTAAGATTGCTGGGGAAGGCAAGAAGGCCACAATTACTCAATATAGGGGACCCAACTGAAGATTTCTTATGTTGGTTGATAGAGGGTGGATAGGGTCAAATGCATAATTTTGGAACAGAACAAAGCAACAATGAGACACATGAAAATGAGGTATTGACAAGGCCCATTGGTTAAGGCATTTAAAAATGAAACAAGAGACAATGCAGATAAAAACATTGCACGTTGCATTTATGTTAATGGTCTTCCTTTCAGTTTGGTCAAATCACCATATTGGCCAGAAATGGTGATGGTAATCGACAATGCACCTTCTAGTTTCACAAGGCTTGGGTATGAAAAGGTGCACACCACCTTTTTGGCAGAAAAAATTAAATTGTAGAGACATCGCTCAAACCAATAAGAAATTCTTGGATTGAATCAAGAGTTCATTATATCTCATGGGTAGAAATATTGCAAAAAATGAAATTTAATAAATGTTATTGTTGCACCCCTAAAAGGGGCAATGTTTTTGAAGGTGTTTGATTGCAAGGGACAAGTCTGGTGATATTATGGCCTTTACGACATTAGATCAACCATCTTGAACAATTAAAGGCAATAATAATAAATATATAGAATGTATATATTTATTATTGTAAAACGATTTAAATAATAATAATAAATATAAGTTGTATTTATTATTTATTGTTTATTCAATTTGCATAAAATAAGTTTAAATTTAATTTGGACTTGGGAGGGCCCAAGTCGGCCACCTTGGGGTGGTGGAGTTTATCTCCACATTGGCATAAAAATGATGATTCGATCCTTGAGGAAAAGGACATAAAAAACATAACATGCGATTTTCCTCAAGGATCTATAATCTGCGTTTTCCTTCTTGGCATGCGAATTCTAGGAGTTTGAATTATTCATTCCAGTCTGCCATTAAAGTGTGTTTGGATTGGCATTTTTGGTTGATGTTTGGATTGGCGATTTGGAACATTCAAGTGCAATATCTTAGATCAAATTCATCCTCCCAGCTGGTGCAAAGTCTTGCCACTTGAATTGACAAATCTAATCTGCCTTGACCTGCGAATATATCATATATATATATATATTACAGCGAATTACATCCGCAATGTATTAGAAGATATACTAAGTGTGAAAGGCATTCAGTGAGGGTTGTATCGTTGGGAATGCATCAGCGAATTATTTCAAGCAAATTGTGATATCAAATTGATGCAATATCGAGCATGATATATCAGATTTGAATGACAAATAAAGTGCAGATATATACCAGCACGGGTTGCGATATTTCTTCATTAATATCGGGGTTTGATCAAGCATTGTCAAATCTAATAGTTCGAAGTACATAGCAGAATTAGGCGGCTGATTCAAGGGGCTAAATTTAAGCACTTCAAATTGCGGACCAGAAGTTCTGCTTTCAATTCCGGGTATTATCCTATTGACTTATGTGCTTATTTTATTTCTTGTGCTTAGTTTAATTGAAAGATCTCTATAGATTAAACATTCCTTGTGTTAAGCTGAAAAATATTAACAAAGCCAAGGATGCATAGTTCATTTATAAAATCCTCATTGAGTCCATAGAGATGTTGGGTCTTGATAATGCTGTTTGAGTCACTATGGACAATGTGAAAAATTGTAGGGTAGTAGGCGCTTTGATTGAGGAAGAGTACGAGCATGTTTTTTAGATACCATGTACTGTACGCTCCCTTATCTTGGTGATGCAAGCAATTGGTATTTAGGTAAAGTGTGTGAGAACATTGAGGGTGAGGAGATTCAAATTTTTGTGACAAACCATCATATGTCAGAAGGCATCTTTAGCATTTTTTTTGAATTTGGAATTGTTGAAGGTAAATTAAATTATTTTTGATTTTTAAATTTAATTTAATCCATATTTACTTTCATTTTAATGGGTTATTAACTTATTTTTTTACACAACATTAGGTCATTGAGATTCTTTTCCCATCATACACAATTAGTTTGAGGTGACTTGTCAAGGTTCAAGAGGTGGAGGCCTTGGTCATTACCCATCAATGGAACATTTGGAAGCAATCAAATTTAGAGAGGGCCCAAAAGGTCAAGTCATTGATCTTAGATGGTTATTGGTGGGCTCGTATGGACCATGTCTTAAATTGTATCAAGCCTATCATGAGAATGATCAATTTTGTTGATAGAAATCAGCTATGTTTGGGGGAAATCTATGATGGTATCGACTCCATGATAGATAAAGTAAAGATCATAGTAGCATAGAAGGAGAACGACCAAAAGAAATTATTTTGAAGTGAGAAAAAAAATCATTCATCATCACTAGAACAAGATGAGCACACCATTCCATCTCCTATAATTCCCCAAATATGATAGCACAAGAGTACTTTCTTTGGGAAGGAGAATTGCACCATATATAGTGTAGTTGCTAATGGTTATAAGTTGGCATTTCGAAGAATCTTTTAGATTCAAAAGCAATGGAAAATGCTAGGGCTTATCTGAGGACAGGATCATAGTATTCATGCTCTTTGAGATTGATACAAGGAAGGTGCCTGTACGGTGGTACCTCCACGTGCAAGATTGTTTGTTTCCTACATTCTCTTGCAACCAAGGTTCTATCACAAGTAAGCATTTTTTTATTTTTCAAAATTTGTAGACTATACTTAACTTTCTTTTGTATTTTTTATTTTTAACTTGTAGTACAACTTTCTTTTTGATTTTAATAGGTTTCAAGTTCTTCGGTTGAATGGAATTGGAGTACATTCTTATTTATCCATGTAGTGAAGCATAAATGGTTGGCTGCAAAAAGAGCATAAGACTTGGTCTATCTTCATTGCAACTTGCGTCTCCTATCACATAAGGAATTTGACTACAAGGAGCAATGAAGAATGGAGATATAACCCTTGAGTGTACCAACTTGGATGCATTTACTAGAGAGCTTCATAGAGTTAATGTAGATGATGATGAGGCTCTTACACGTGATGTACCTAGTGGGAGTGACACTCCATTTGCTTGTGCTTTAATTGATGTTGAACCAAGCGATGACTTCGATCTAGATGCTTCTGATGAAGATTGAACCAAGATACAAATTTTTGATTGTATTGTTTTCAAACTCTATAATTGTAATGATTTTCACTTGACTTGTAGACATATATGATATACAACATAATATTGAAAGTTTTAACTATCAATTGAGAAATATCCTTTATCACTATTCTTGATCAATGATGCAGTATCGTACTATTAAAAATTCAAAATATGATATTCTATGTTACATCAAATGTATTTATAGTTTTATATATTTTAAATTTTTTTCGACACGCACACATATTTAGTAACACCCAACCATACTATACTCAAGAAAATTTGCAACCCCCCAATAATGGCATGCCAAAACCTCGTACTCACACCTGAACCCATACTAGAATTGGCAGCTTAGAGACTAAGAATTTCTATGCTTCAGAGGATTCTAAACTTCCAATCTGAAGGAGAAATTCATCTTTAACACTTAGAATTTGACATTGATTCTTGGGTTTTATGCTGGAATGCATTTATAAGCTCTATAATTGCATGTCTACTTGAAGGTAGTCTTTTGGATCCATTTATAATAGTCCATAAGTTTGTGGCCATAAATTCAGCCATCAATCTGATTTTCAATGTAGAATAATGTTTTCTAGTCATGTCTGTTATATCAATAGTAAAAAGATGGGATGCCTTTAGAAATCCTATTCAATTGCATTTTTAAACGATGTATATAAAATTTGGCCAAGGTGGCCATACCCATAAAAAGTGAAATAAAAATATCTTGAAAAGGGATGCTCCAATGTGGAGGGCGATTAGACAACGCATTAGACTCATAAACAAGGGTGTATAGTTTATCCTAGAAGAATCTAAATTTCAGGATAACAAAAAAATTCTAATTCTAATAGTTCATGCCTGTCCATTTGTTATGGCACCTTTTTCTGCTATCCTGTCCTTACCAATTGATCATGCGATTGCAAAGTCAATGAAATACGCCATATGACAATTCTGCCTTCTTGCCCTGCTTGATCAGGGTCCAACCATTTGTAGTATCTTTACACGTTTCTTCACTGTCGGATTTTTAGTTACTCTCCTTCAAGGGTGGATTTGTGCCACTAGGAACCATAATGTCCACCAAATTAGCAGAAGTATTGACTTCACTAGGAACTAGAATGATATTCTCTAACCTTGCTCTAGTGTTAACACCATTGGAAGTCATATTAATATTCTTATATTAAGATCTATTACTAGGAGAACACACTACCTTCTTTTCCATTGTTGAGTCATTGTCAATTGTCCCAGGTATGCAGGGCACGTTAGACTCATTGTCAACACATTTTTGTGCAAGTGGATTAGTGTGTTGATGATTGGGGTTAGCCCTTTTGCATCAAGTGGTTTGTTTGCTTTAATCAACATAATTTGTTAAAGTAGAAGAAAATGAATATGGGCACGTCTTTGCTTTATGCCCTGTTGCATGAGAACGCCTTCACCTAAAATCAATTCCTTCATAATCTAGCTTTTGATTCCAAAACTTGGAGCTAGTTTTGATTTTAACCATTGCAAGAAGGGGATGAGCAAGATTCATTTCCATGAATTTGTGCAAATGTGAAGGAGGATCGTAGAGTAAATGTGGAATGATCTTTTGAAGATGTTGGTCCAGAAATGTATTTACCAATGGAATTACCTATGGAGTGCAAACATGAAGATCCTGAAAAGTGTACCGACATATTTGCTAGTTGCACCTAGATTGGAGTAGTAGAGAAAGTTTTGTTGAAAGGGTTAAAATTTGGATACCATGGTTTCATGCCCAAAAAGGATTATTCTAGCCCCAAGTGCCTTTCTGTAGTAGGGTGTCTCTATCCTTAGGGATCTCACAAGTGACTTAGAAGAAGCCCTTAGCATAATGGTCAATACAAATTTCTCCCTCAAGTAAAGGTTGACATTGTTTGAAGTCTATTTGTTCAATTCAACTAAGCTAGGCTAGAAGTTAGGGAAGTGACAAACTAGAGAATTTCTTTTTTGTACTTCCGACATTGATGTTAGGTGGTTGAGATCAATTGTGTTAGGGCGGATATAGGGAATTAAAGGGGAAAATTTTCCTTGCATGCACTTTAATCCATGTGGAATCTTTGAACTATTGCTAGTTGCGGTCTTGTCTATGCACACTCCTAAGAGCCTAGTTTGAATACTTGGACTTGGTGCGGACTCGACAACCCAAAATAGGACTAGGACTCATGACTCGACAAAGAAGAAAACCGTAGTTCTATAGGAAGAAGAAAATTAATGCATTTGGAGAACATAAGAGCCATAATTGAAACATTACACATGTCATATAATCTTCAAACACTCAATATTAAAATTTCATCATTCACACTCATTTCAAACTTTAAAATGTATAACAACAACATAAGTTTATAAATGTTTACAAAATTACATATAATGATATGCCCAAATGAGAAAAACAGCCAACTAAAATCTACACCTTTCTCTTTCCTCTCCTAATGCAACTCAATTTTCAAGGCCTTGAACTAGTAGTTGCTGTGGTATCTTAATGATGATGAGTTGTTTCTTCTTCTTCAAGTTCAAAGTCTCCGTCTTCGTCCTCCTCCATTTCATCCAATGTTGTTGCTTCTACTTCTACTGCTCCTCTCTTTAATTCTGCAATACCTTCTTCAGTAAGGGGGACATCATCACCATCATTTTGTTCATTGACAATCCAATCACCATATGGATCAATCACCCAAGTCGATGGCCACGTGTGAAACGCCCTCCACCTTTTTAGTTCGAAGGTGAAGGTTGTACTGGATGAAGACAAGACCATTGAGGCACTTTTGAGTCAACCTATTTCTCTTCTTTGTGTCAATGTTCTCAAATAAACTCCAATTGCGTTCTTACATGGCTGGGACAAACCACAAATGGCTAATCTTCTGAAGATTAGGTGTGCCAACACCATAATTCTCCCACCACAAATCTGCAAAAAATCATTTAGAATATAAGAATTAAGTAAAAAAAATGTAACAATCAAGTTTCTATTTTTTTCTTGTAGTATTGAACTATTTTTTTACCGGGTTGTTTTCCTCTCCTATCAATTGCTTGTTTTGAAAAAAAGTCTCCCCTCTCCATCCTTGTAGACCTTGAATAGATTAAAACTAAAATTAAATGATAAATCAGATTTAGAAAACTAGTTATGATGTATGTAATTGATGTTTGTAGATAGTCAAACTCAACAATGAACATTGCCAAATTCATAAATAAGATATAACAAATCTCACCTCCAACTCATCAAGAACCTTGTCTCTCAACTCACGATCAGGTGCCATCTTATCAATGCATCCAACAACAATTGCCATGACCTCATCATCCCTAAATGTATTAGAGAAGTTGAATTTTGGGCTCAAGAAGTAGGCCAAGGCATGTACCGGCTGGTGGAGTTGGTTTGTCCATCTACAATCAATCATGCGCCAATTGATTTCATATTTTCTCTTATTTCTGCCGTAGTAATGTGAAATGTCCTCTTTGACCCTATCCATGGCCTCATAAATGAAACCCATTGGAATTCCCTCTCCATCCACCATACAAAGAACCCTTACCAAAGGTTTGGTCACCTAACAAAAATGAAAACAATTTTTAAATTATTACAAAGTTAACCTCTCAAGAAAAAACAGCAAATACGTTATCTTGTATAAGTTTATGTTTGTGTT
Source organism: Thuja plicata (assembly GCA_018584345.1). Classification (NCBI taxonomy): domain Eukaryota; kingdom Viridiplantae; phylum Streptophyta; class Pinopsida; order Cupressales; family Cupressaceae; genus Thuja; species Thuja plicata. The sequence goes on from MU226943.1 coordinate 587,773, forward strand.
TTACCCTTATCAACTTCTCTGCATTTCTATTTTCTCATCGAAAACAATATTTAAAATCTTCTCCGCATCAACTTGTTTGGAGAATGTAGAGTCTAACCAAGCATCACACCAAAACACTTGCTTGAGATGAGGAATGACACCAAGGATGCTTTGCAATGTGAGGAAGTGGCTAGCAAATCGTGTCACTCTTGTTTGCACAAGGTCCTTGTCCTTTGTGTGTTTTCTTATCAACAAAAGGAGTATGGTTGTAGATAAATCTAGTGACATTTTTATCATCTTCAACCACCCTTTTCGCCCATCCAATTTTCCCAATCTCCTCTAACATCAATGTCCAAGCAATGTGCAACACAAGGACTTCGTGTAATCGTAGGATGCCTCTCCATAAACATTCTACCTGCAACTACATATGCAGTGGCGTTGTCTGTGGTAATTTGGACAACATTCTCAACACCAACCTCCTCTATCTAATAAATTGCACAAAAGTCTCAACTCATTCTACCCGCAACTACATATGCAACGACGTTTGTGATAATTTTGACAACATTCTCAACACCGACCTCCTCGATCTAATAAATCGCACAAAAGCCTCAACTTTTTTGATTTCATGCAAAGCATCTATAGACTTCAGGAATACCAATGCACTATTAGAAGCCACTAAGAAGTTCAAGAGAGTCCTATTCTGTCCATTTGTCCATCCATCCAATAAAATGCTGCATCCTTTTCTGCTCCGAAATCTTATTTGATCATCAACCACAAGCCATGTATTTTTAATTGCTTCCTATAGCAATAGCCCACTCAAGTCTTTTAGTTGTTGGGGTCTTAAACCCCTTGTTTGTATTTGTAAATGCATTCACTCAACCTTCCCAATATGGCCTGTTTGCCACATCGAATGGTAAATTATTGTAGTACCAAAAATTTGCTGCTGCCATCCTAGCTTCTTGATGTTTTTCTTTATTCCATTCGGTACTTCCAAGTGAAGGTTGTGCTCTTGGAGCATTGCATAGAACAAAGAAATTTGGGTTTGATGAAAGAGTAGTCTCACTAACCTCAACCTTATTGCCACCAATAGATGAATGTGGTTGACAAAAGCTTGGACTTTGGCCAACAAGGGGATCTGTAGTGGATACATTTAGATTCATCTTTGTTGCCATGGCTTCCTTTGTTTTTTTCCCTTCTTTTCTCACATCAAACTCAGCAAAAAGCGCCTTCATCTCTCTATCCATCTTCAAAGTTGATTTAGGGCATATATCCACATTTTTTTCATGTATTTTTCCAATGTGAAATTTTAATCTATTGATTCCTCCTGCCATTCATTTACCACGTTGATTACAAGTGACCTATCCCTTTTTAGTTCCTAGCGTCCCATACTTCCATGCTTTGTATTTTGATCTATTGGCCTTGCCATTGAAGTTGACATTGCTGTTTTAACATAAAAAAATAAAAAAACTCAGTAGGGTTTTATGAAAAGTCAACAAAAAAATGATAATCAATTGTTTGCAAAAAATAATACTAAAAAACAAGCTAAAAATACTAGGAGATAGGTTATGAAGGGAAATGGAAAAAAAATTGCTAGCATATCCCCTTCTTTTTCAAGACACTTTTTATTTTCAATCGAAGAAAACGAAAAAAAATAGAACAAAAATCGCTTACTTCGCTCTCTTTTGATGCTTTGATCTTGTTTTCTCACCTTTAGCATACCCTACTCCACACCTCACTTGTTTTGAGCAAAAAGAAGTGGGTAAAATGAGCAAAAACCATAAAACAGTAGGTTTTAACTTTGACTAGGCATTTACAACAGTGCTCACGTGTCTTGTAGGACTCACGAGTCCCGATCAAAAACTCACGAGTCTCAATGAAGAACTCGTGAGTCTCAGTCGAGGACTTGCTAGACTCAGCTTGCGAGTCTGCGGCGAGTCAACTCGGCAAGCCACGAGACTCGTGAGTCGTGGCGAGTCCCACGAGTCTCCGAACTATGCCTAAGAGGATCTCCTTGAAATCCTTAGCATGGAGGCCATGATGTGAATTTGCGAGGAGACTACTCACTAAAAAGCCAAAGTCCCGAATGCAACATCCAACTGAAAACCAAAAGTGCGAGAAGACGATGAAGATGCCTATGAAGAAGTCCTAGTTCTAGCGGATAAACAATTGCCTTGAGAGCAATTACCATTGGACGCCCATTGATTTCGAAAGGGAATAGAAACCCAATCGTAAAGAGGCAGAAAATCTATTGGAGAGGGGGGAGGGGTGAAGCCCTAATTAAGGAGTGACATTGCCAAGTCAATTTTTTCTATTTTTCTAATTTAAATGATATATACTAACTGAATTTGTCTTGGATTGGTTTTCCTTTCCTTGCAATTTTTATTCATTTTTTCGCAAAACAATTTACATGGCCTAAAGGTGGCTATGTTACCACGCTAGAGATTAAAATGCTTCAGGTGTTTAAATTAATTACATTTATAATAATTGAACATTAAATAAATAAAAGAAACATTGATATGCGAAGACAACTCTTTGGTGGGGTAATTCATAATGGTAAAAAATCCCATAGGCACCAAAGTTGAGGAAACTTTCATATTTGATTTTACATCTACAAAAAGAAGAATATAGGGACTCTTTTTCTTTCTTTCAAGTGGCCTCATATAAATAGATCTCTGATGTAGTCTGAATTCTGTTTAATTCAAAATTCTCCACACTAAATTAAAACCCCAAATTAGATACTTGAAAAATAGGAAGCGAAGCTAGGTTGTGCCTGTGTGGGAAGTTGTGAAAGCTTTTAATAAGTGCATTAGTTTTATTTAATAATTTAATTAATATTAAAGAGAAATCTTTAACATATGTTTTAAATGTTTGTTTAAAGTTTACTTTAAAGGTTATGACCCACAATAAACATTATGCTGTAACAGACCTGGTCTAGGACCTGGACTTGCACTTATTTGGGTTGAGTACTCGTGCCTTTCTTGGTGAACCTAGTCACTTAGGTTCTCAGAATACAAAAGTCAAGCACATATCGTCTATCAACAAAAGTATGATTTATCTTACATCTTTGTATCTATAAATTCTTCTTTGGATTTTAATGTCAAATTCTCGTGGGTAATTTTCAATCCAAGCTTGTGCTACTTAATTTTTATGTTTTTATTTTAATCCATATTTTTAATTTTTTTTTTGCATATTTTTTTTTGTTTTTGTTTTTTTCCTCTTTTAAAAATGAATTTTGCGACCATAATATTTGATAGAGAGAGACCGTGATTCCATATATTTTCTCCTTATGGGTACTTCCCTCCATTTATCTGCACCTAAACTTTCTTTGATCAGACTTCAATTTTGCTACTGCTTTGAAACAAATATGTTTTCTGTATTAAATCCAATATGTTTTCTAACTTGCTTTGCTGCACCCTTTGCATCCATACGTTATGGGGAGCTTTTGAATCAGATTTAATATGGCCTTTAAATGCTTGCTTTTTGCGTTCAATAACAGATGATGCAGCTTTTAATACTCTTCATTTGAAAACCTTTTGGAATTAAGATGAACAAATGTGAGCAGATTCTACTCTTCATTTTAGATATTAAATAATCTCGCTGTGTATTTTTTGTGTTCGTCTATTCCTTAATTGTCATTGATTCTAAGGATTTTTAGCATGTTACAAAACATTTGTGTAAGATGCATATGCCAAAATATTAAAAACGTTAGATTCCTTTGCAGGTCCAAAACGAATAAAGCTGCTCGCGAAATTCAGCTCAGGTTTTGTTGCAGCTTTGCTCAATATTATTATGCACCTGCAAGGTCCACAAATATTTTTTGTAAGTACCTTTAATCAATGCCAAGAAAGGAATTTTGCAGATCCAGCATCAGTAATTCTGGTTTGTGTGGAGGTATTATCAAAATTTGTATTACGGCATGAAGTCTTTGCTTTGAAAGCTAGTCATGTGGGGCAATCATTGGCATTGCCAGGACTACTCTTTCAACATCTTTGTCAGTTTAAACCTACCCAGTGTGTTAGTCCACGAACAATGCCCTTGCAAAATCAAGCTAGGGACTTTGAGAAATCAACGTTGCACTCAGGAGGTACTGCTGCAGTGAGAAAAGTGTCAGTAGAGTTATGCATCTCATGTTGCAGGTTACTTTGTGCTCTTCTGAGAAATTATGAAAGGTATTATTTCATTCTCTTCTTGGGATTAAGTTTTTTTAGTAGATTAGAATACATAATATTTTAGACTTGAGGGTCATTCAGATTGCAAATATATTCTGTCGCATTTATATTACTCATTCTACACAAGCCAATGCAAAAAAAGACTATTTTTCTGTCACATTAATAGACTATCCATTGAACTTCTAAATATAATATATTCTGTCACATTAATATGCAAAAAAGGCTATATTCTGTCACATTAATAGACGATCCATCAAACTTCTAAATAGAATATATTCTGTCACATTAATATAGCTCATTCTACACAAGCCAATGCAAAAATGGGAATGTTTGAATTGGATACAGATAAGGCACAAAAGTATCTTGAAATCATTTCAAGTTGAGGAAAAACATAATTACTGTGAAAATGTGATTTTCTAGTGACTAATTGATTCGAATCTAGATGTTAATTAGAAGGAAATGGAATACTTTCTGAGTAATTATTAATGCCGAGAGGCATTCCAAAATGGCAGCAAGGAATGGAGTGTAATGGTGTGAGTGTGTTAACAAAAACTCTTACCCTCTAGCTCAAATTTGACCACCATTTACATGTCAAAATATTAATATTTTTTTCTATTAAAGATAGTGGACAAAAATCGATACATTGTGAAGAGGTACTGCCCTAGTCCAAAGTCCAGCTAGATCACCAAGGGACTAAACACATCCAAAAATAAGCTATGTTACCAGATTCCTCCTCGGCAGCCCAGGGTCTCGGTCTGGATGCGGGTCCTGCAAATTCTCTGTAAATTTGCAGTGAAGGACCCGAGTGGAATTTCAAGGAATTTTGAGCAAATCCGTCAGTCAATGATAGAATCTGAGGGGAATTTGACATTTTTCATCCATATTTTTGACATTTTAAAAGATTTTTTTTTTGTCTATTTTGGTCAATTCGACTCTTTAACCCTAAAATAAACCGTTAAAAAGGCCAAAAATGTAAGAAATGTCATTTGTGCATTTGTGAATGAAATATAAAACTTCTTGTCTCCATTGCTAAACTTTCTTGTTTGGTTGCCATCGTTCAAGGAGTGTTGAAAGGTGATTGTTGCATGCTCTAAGCTGGTTTGTTAGTTATTGCTACGTGGTTGCAAGTGTTGAGAACTCCTCAAAGACATTGAAGAGGAATATTTCAACAAAAGAGGTAGGTTTTGGTTGATTTCTTTGTTTTTTAAATTTTTAATAGCATTTTTTTGCAAAATGAAATACACTCTAGTTTTATTTTATTTTTTCATTTTGGTTTGTGGCTTTGTATGTTGTTTATAGATTCATAGAACGACAAGTGCTTCTAGCACTGGGAACTACTAGTTCAAAATAGACTTGGCCTCTACTTGGGCTCTCCACTATGGAAATATGTGGAAATGGTTCATTCAACAACTACTAGGTGGAGGGGGTTTCCTTTGGATTTGCAGCCATTGCAAAGAGGAATATAAAAGCTCTTATAATAAAGTGAAAACACATTTGTGCTTTATCCCTCAGAAAGGCATCAAGTTTTGTCCAAGCAAGCCAAGAGTTGAAGGGCAGCCTACACCTAAAATGCCTCATGCAAACCATTTTGTACCGAAATATATTGAAGAGAAAAGACAAGCAGATGAAGCAACTGGGAATCCAATTGTTCATCCTTTGGAAAGGTCTAAAAGTAAAAACATCAAAGGCCTTTGGCTCTATGGCTTCAGTTTTCAGTGAACAACTTGTATAGGGCCATCCATTCTTGCGTGTTCCTCAAGAACACGTGACAAATAAGAGAGCTAAAGGGCCCTTGGAAATGCCATTTCACAATGAGGCTAGAGACATTGCCGAGCAAGATATAGCAAGATGCATCTATGCAAATGGATTGGCATTTAATGTTGTTCGCTCACCGTATTGGCAAAAAATGGTGAGATCAATCAATGAGGCTCCAAGGGGCTTCAAGGGATCAAGTTATGAGAAGGTGTGTGTTGGTCCTCTCAAATTTGGCACAAATTTGGAGTGACCATGTTAAAATTTTCAGATAAGTTAGGTGAGTACCCTTGAAAATTTTGTGAGAAGGCTCAGTTAGAATGCTTGAAAAAGATGCCTTGGTGATTTTCATCAGATATTACTTGAGAAGAGGGTTCAGTACCTTTCATTTCACATATGCAGTGGGTTCCAACTCCTGAATTTCAAATCTGACATGTTTAGGTAGTAGTCATTTTGAGGTGGTCACCTAAATCTGCATTCTTTGCTAAGTGTCATTTTGCTGTCCCAAGCTCAGTTTGCTTATGAATATCTTGCACCCTGTTGAGTTTCATAAGTAATTGCTTTGGGAATGTGTTACATGCATATTAGAGAGCTTATGTTTTAGATCTCAGGTCATTATCAATCCATTTGATAAGTTTCCATGTTCCCCAAAGTTGGTTGCTCAGAACTGTTTGCATCTTTGTTTTGCTCAAAAGTCTGAAATAGCCCAGTTTGACAGGTTATAACATTTGACCAGTTGATTCAATTGAAAAAATTCCTTTTGTACTATGATCCAGTGGTCACATATTTCAGTTTCCAGATCATGATTGATCCATTTGAGCAATTTGCCAGTTTGATTCTGTTGGCACTTTGTTAAGTTTCCAAAAGTTGTTGAATGCAGATTTCTGCATACCTTACTTTGAAGGCCTGCATCTTTGATCAGATAGATAGGTATGACATCATGGTGTGTTCCCAGGTATTGTAAGCATGACAATGAACCAATATTGCCAGTTTGCAGATCCCTATGAAATTAGATGACAAGTTTTTTAGAACCATTCTATTAGTGAATAATTCTGATTTCCTGAGTATTCAAGTGCAGAATTGCTAAGTTGTCCACTTTGAGGTCTTGAAAATGTATACCCGGTTGAACATTTTGGATAATTGAGTTGTCCCTCGTATTGTAAACATAAGAGTGCACCTATTTGAGGATTTACAGATTCCTGCCAATCTAGTTATTCACTTTGCCAGGACCTTTCCATTTCTGTTTTATTAAATTTTCACTGAAAATGCAGAATTCAGAATTAAGTGACCTACTTTGTGCTTTCCCTGTTTGCACCTGGTTCAAGGTCAAGTGAAATTGAAAGTTGTTCTGCATTATAGACCTAGAAATGAACTCCTTTGAGGATTTCCAGATTTTGATCAATCCAGTTGATGACTTTTCTAGATTGAATCCAATTCAGTTTTTTGCATATTTGCCTAGTTTAAGTTCAGAAAAGTGTTAAGGTGCAAATATTTGCAAATTGGTATCAGTTGAATAATTTGCTTTCAGAGGAAGACAATTGAGGTTTTGCATTCTATGTATGACATTGATTCCATGATCAGATGTTCAGATTCTGAAGGTTTATTTTGGTGACTTTATGAATTTAGTTTTAGAAGTAGTTTATTCAGTTTGCAGTATAGAACAAAGTCAAGTTTACAGAATGGTCATTTTATGAGAGTGATAACTTTGTGTCTAAAAGATATTTTCAGGAACCAATCAGGGCATCATGCTTGTGCCATATGAATGTACTGTCTGACCTGATGGTGAAGCTTTAGAACATGATTTAGTGATTTTGAAATAGCCGACCTGAATGAGATTTATGCTGATTCAACATTTTACATTTGCACTTTTTTCTAAAGTGATAAGTTTAATCAGTTGTATCTTGCACCGGAGGATGAATCTGAAGAAGCCCTCTTGCATGCATATTCAGTATGGATGATTGAATTACTTTGCCAAGTAATGGCCCTTCAGAAACCAATCCAGTATTGTTCCGATTGACACTTCTGGCAGGGTTTGCAAGCTCCCGATTGCAGAATATAATGAAATGGCTGACTTTGAGTTTTATTATCTTTTTGCCCAAATGTTTTCAAGCAGATCCGGTTGATGAAAATTGTTTAGACGCTGGAGAATGAGTGTGCTATCTGGTTCCCATGGTTGCAAGGGAATGAATGTGGCTTTCAGGAAGTGGAATCCTTGAACAAGCATTTCAAGGAACTTGTTGTTTATTCTTGAGGTTTAAATACTTATTTTGTGTGATATGTAAAGCATATAAGGCTACCATTCCTGTTCAGGTTGCGACATTTATACAAGACATTTGTATGGGAACCAGTAATCAATGCATTGTTAATATGCAAGAATGAAAGTGATTTTGATGCAGGCAGTAGGAGTGCGGGAATAGCTCTTCATTATTGTATCAAAGGCACCAACCGAGTTATCACCAGAGGGTATAGGTTGTAGTTCAATTGCTTTATAGTTGATAGGCTAGTCAGAATTGTATCTGCCCCTTTTTTGTCTCCTATTACTTGAGTGGAATTTCACCACTTTCCTTTTTATTCCCTCGATATAGTGTCAAAATAGGGGCCAGTAACCACCGAAGATTCAACTACCAAACGGGTTCTAATCTTAATGTAGGAAAGACAAATTGGCCTAAAATAGGACTGTTGTTACAGGAAATATCTCATCCCTAATGGAGAGTGTTTTCAGCTATTTGAGAGCCATGGAGTAGGTTCTCATTAGACCGCCATAGAATAGTAGGGCGAATGATAGAATTGCAGGACCTTCAAAGATATTGAAAAAAGTCTCCAATCCGGCGTCGTATATAAGTGATGCTTTTGCTTCGGCTGCTACACCATTGGTCCTGTCATAACTTGAAACTGATCCTGAGCTCCCGACGCTGGCAGGTAAAGATCATTTGTATGGAACCAGTAAACAATGCAATTGTAATAAAGATTGGTGTTTTGCGTAGCAAGTGAAAGAGTATCTATTAACAAATCCCGCACAACACTATGGAAGTGTAATATAAAAGAGAAAAAATGAGAAGCCAGCAGACAAAATAAGAAACCTCACGCAGATTTTGGGAGAGCATACCTTGAAGGTCTGTGCAACATTTAGAAGGAAAGCCCATGCCATAAAAGGGAGAGGTTTGCGCAATAAAGGAGAATACGCAACATTTAAAAGGAGGATCCCACACGCCATGTAGCTGCTAACAAACTTGAGAATGACATCCTTCCAGAGATTGTGAAGATTCATTAGAGAAAAGAACAAGCCTTACAGCGAAGAGAGAAAGCCTTGATCAGAATGCAAAGGGATTGTATGATTATGGATGCCGCTGTCTTTGTGAACATAAACCACTCAATTAAACTTTTGATGATTATGACTGATTACAACAGTCCTGCAGGAATTGGCTGTATGTCGACCATATAAGGTTAAATTTGAACACGACACATGGATGACAATGCTATGCAAGGCCATGAAAGAGTGGTGGCAGTGGGTTACTGAAGGAGAACTGCCAATTGTCACATCACATGGAGAAGTATTACAGATGCCCACGCAGCAATGAAGTTTTTATAAAAACCAAATTGAACCAGTAGCCACAGAATGGTGCGCAGCATGCTGAGACCCAAGTTTTAGTTTTACAATTTTGAAAAATGCAAAAAAGAAAACCATGGAAGATGGCGTCCAGCTCCATGGAGTAAAATGGCGGTCTTCATTAGCAAAGAAATGAAGCCATTGATGAGCAGTTCTGCTCAAAGGCCCAAAAAACTTGAAAATGAGATTATCCCATATTGCCTGTGCGGTGGCGTTTTTTAGTATTTATATACTAAAACAAACACTATATCAAATAAGAAAGAGAGCCCAGAGGCTCTTGGCGGGCTCTATGGTGCTGGAGGTTGGAATGCATGGTGGGACCCCATATTTTGAGCTCAAATTCGAAAATGCCTTTAAAACTATAAAACTCATCATCCCACATGCATCCTGGAGTGAAATTTCGAAATGTTTATAAGAAACATTGCAAACATATGAATTTGAAGAAAGAGCTGGAGGCTCTCCCCATGCGCCTGTGCCCAGACAACCGATGCCTCGGTTTTCGTGCCCAAAATTTGAAGGTAACCAAATTTTGCAGAAGATGACACCGGCGATGACGAGGACGAAAGTGACACGTGGCATCCAGTCGCGAGGTCGCTAGAAGATAGCCGCCAAGGGAGAAAACCGCCGAGATTTGGCGACTGACCGCTAGCGGTTAGTCGCGTGGTCGCCAGATGGAGGAGATAACTGCTGCGACCAGAGATAACCGCCAGTCGCGTGGTCGCAAGACATAAAATGTTAAGGTGAGAAGTTCTGGAGACTTGGAGACTGAGGCAGTTGCGTGGTCGCTAGATGAAAAAGTTAGCCGACAGATGCTAGTCGCCAGGTCATTGAAGGTTTGTGGTTGAGTTAAATGATTCAGAGACAATGAGACTAAGGGCAGTCGCGTGGTTGCCAGTTGAAAATGTTAAGTGGAAATTCATTACGAGACTTGGAGACTAAAACTAGTCTCCATGTCTCCAAATCAGACCATGGTTAGCGAAAGTTCAGGAGACTTGGAGACAAGGTGAAAAGGTGAACCCAGGGTTAAGGCGCAGTTAAAGACCAGTTATGAGCAGCTAACCAGCATATGCCACATGTCGAAATCTGGTCAGTTTGGTCAAAAATGCAGAAAATTGAGGATTTCAAAGGACATAGAAATGTGCACAGGATATATTTTTTTTAAAAGAATTCTATAGTTTTTTATTGCAAGGTTTTAAATGTTTATTCCCGGAGGATTTTGGATCAGAAAATGAAATCATATTTTTTGCAAGATAATGATCGGATTAGCAAGGGCTTTTCAGAGGATAGATGGAAATCAGATTTTCAGAGAATGAAGCAGATTTTGCAGACTTTGAAGGGGCAAGGAAGAATCAGATTATCTGATCACCGACGGAACAAAAGGAGATTTGCAAAGGATGAATTCAGATATTGAAAAAACAAGTGGAGCCAGGCATTAATGAACTAAATCTGATTTTGTAAAACTTTGAAAGCAAGTTAAGTCATTTTAAAATCACCGACAGTTTCAATATCAGATTTTGGAGGCAGTTGAAAACAAGTTTTGAGCCCACTGATGGAGTTCCGATCTTTACTGAGAAAAGATAGAATGAGACAAATCAGATTTTCAAAGGAGAGACAGGTGTGAATTGCTCAGAAGTGTTAGGGTTTCTCCTTCCTATTTCTTTCTTTCTTGTTTCAGTTGTAGGGGTTCCTCTCCTCTGCTCTGTTTTTGGGTTTTTTCCCTGCAGAAGTTTAGAACAGGTCCCAATGATGTTGAATATATTACTGTGATGTAAATTCCTCATATGGTCTCTGTCTTTTAAGCTTCTTATCTGGATATGTTAAGACATAATTTGTTAATGAAATACAACGTATTTGCTCCTCTTTCATATTTTCTTGTCTCTTTATACTCTGTTTGTGCTCTAGTATTGTTTGTTTGTAAGGCATTCAAAACATACCTGCTATAAGATAGTGTGTCTAATTGCCTATGAGTTCCTTTCAAGGAGAGGACTAAGTTTCATAAGCAATTTTAGAGAGCAAAGCATTTTGTAAGGATTTGATGCAGTGGTATGGATATGAGAGGATAGTTTGTAAGGCATTCTATCTCAACTACATGTAGTTTGTAAGGCACTCTACAGTATCTTCATTAGTTTATCTCTGTTGTTTCATGTTTTCATTGACTCTTTGCCCAAGGATAGGCATTGGTTAGGGTTTACTACTCAGTTTTTATTCAATCATCAAGCATAAAACAAATATTCAAGTATATCTCTGTTACTAAGTGCATATCTATTGAAAAATGATTGTGTTAAAGTAATACAGTTGATATTGCTGATTCCTTAGAGAGTGAATCAAAAGGTTAGCCTTCCTTGAGTTTAAACTCAGAAAAAGAAGGATAAACATCCTTATGCCACTGTTATTTGTTATTACAGTTATAGTATTCCCTGTCAAGCCCTATTTCAGATTGTTTCCAGTCATTTGAAGAGTGGTATCTTATTGATATAATCAGAAATATAATAACATAGCAGTGAAGACCCTATCCACCATTTGAAGTTTACTTGAAACACAGTGAACTATCTAGGTAATACCTGCCTGAGTCTGTGGAACTCAAAAACGAAGGAGGTGATAATAGGTATCCCCAGTGTTATCAAATACCTCAGCAATTAGCCTTTCTCTTGTCAAAAGGGAGTTTGCATTCAAGTATAATCAGTATACTGTCATTTTAAGGTTGTGGTGCAAGAAAAAGAGCTAATAGTGTGCACCAATTTATTGGACTAAGAGGTGAAACATGTAGAGGCTTCTTTGAAACCCATCAGGGATTTATGGATCGAAACGGGTTTGTCCATAGTATCTGATGAACAAAGAGATACAAGAAATCGCCCTTCGGTCAATGTTATTGCAATGTCCGCGAGAGGTGCAATGTTTTTGAGAGTAGTTGATTGTGAAGGACGGTCCATTCATTGCAAACATTTTCATCCAAACCATTGAGCAAGTTGGCCCTCAAAATGTTGTTCAAGTGATAACATGCAATGCCAAAAATTGTAGGGCTGCCGGGTTATTGGTTGAGGCGCACTATAAACACATTTTCTAGACACCTTGTGTTGTCCACTCACTCAATCTAATGCTTCAAAAAATTGACAAGAAAATTGAGTGGATCAAACGAATGCATGAAGATGCTCAAGAGATCCAAATGTTCATCGCGAACCACCATATGTCGTAAGCCATATTTAGACAATTCTTGAGATTGGAGCTCTTGAAGGTACGTTAAATTATTTAAAATTTAAATATGTTTTAGACTTTAGTTTAGTGAACTTTCTATATTTTTAATTTTAATTTATTGTTTTTTTTTTAAATTTTGAAATAGGCTGCTGAGACCTGTTTTGCCTCCAACACTATTATTTTTGAGATGCCATGTGAAGGTTAAAAAGGCATTGTCTAGAATGGTAACTGATGCTAATTGGAGTGTATGGAGGCAATCTAGTTGAGTACTCCTAAGATTACCTAATTTAATACTAGATGACTCTTGGTGGGATCATGTTGAGTACCTCCTAAGATTCATTGAGCCTATATTGAGCATGATTTGATACACTGATGTGGATAGGCCTTGCTTGGGTGAGGTGTAATGTCCCCAATTCGCAGTAGGCCAGTAGGGCGCCATATTAGTCTATCTCCCCCATCCGGGTAGGCTAATGGCTTTGTTAGAGGATCTCAGCCAGTCACAGGCTTCAGTGGGCAAGCTTTTATTAGTGGGTTCACTTTATAAAAGAAAAGTCACTTACTTTATAATAAGGAATTATAAATCACTTTATGTACTTTATATTATAAAAGTGACTTAAGTGACTTAAAGTCACTTTATGAAACCTTTTATCCCACATCTCTTAAAAAGCGTTGCTTTCCCTCACTTCGAGGTTATAAAAGAAAGAGATTTTCCTTGTGAAAAGCACCATAAGATAATTTAAACAAAGAATTTAAAAATCTGGTTTGAGTTGTGACTGGTATTTTCTTGAGGACGTAGCCCCTTGAGGAAAATTGGGAAACTGGACGTAGCCCCAACATTTCTCATTTGTGGTGGAATCATACAAATTTCATATTGGAGCTCAAACAAGTAAGTTGAAGTTTAGAAGATTATTACTCAATAATATTACACAACATTGATTTAATCATTACATTCCAGCAGTCGAGAGGGTTCAGATGGCATCGACTGGATTCATTCATTAAAGAAGACTGCATTCTCACCGAGTTAACATTGTGGCTTTACGGGAATATTAAAATAACACTAGAATCCCTCTCTGCGCAACATTGGCATCCGTGTGATTGAGAACGGCTAGTGAACATTATCGGGTGTATTAGCGGTATGGTTTGATAGTTGGCAGTGTCGTGTTGAATAGGGGCCGAGTTGTGTGAAGCCTTGCGTCGTCAGTGGTTGTGAAGAGGAGATAAGACGCGGAGACCACTCTCCATATTGGCCCGTGCGTAAGTGAACTGCGGTTTAAAGTTTTAAACACCCACAGGAACCAGTGCGTGGGAAGCTGTATAGGCCGTTTGTGTCCCGACTAGCAACCGCGACTGAACATTGGAGTAGAGTGATTGCGGGAAGAGAGTTACTATTGGACACGTCCTCCATATTTCCTGGTATTACTGCATTGTCTGCCTGTATTTACATTCCCAACAAGCTACGTTCGTGGGACATTATCCAGTGCGTTGGGCAACAGCTGTACACCCAGACATTGAAGGATAATATTGCAGGTGCATAGTCGGTTACTAATCCCCAGTCCTCCTAACATATATTTATGTAATGAATCCGAGTTGGTTAATGTTTGGAGATTTGAATGCGCAACTGTGTTTGACAAGTATTAAATGTTATTGGGTATTCATGAGATCTTATGCCATTGGAATACATGTCTGTGTCATTTCATTATTGTTCGAGTTCTTGATATATATTATCCATCATAGAGATTTTTGTGATTGGTGCTCCATCATATATCCCGATTTGAGAAATAAATATATATAAGCAAAAAGGGAATACACTCTCTTATCTCCACCACAGGCACATATCAACTTCCGCAGTCAATATATTAAAAACTTCAGGAAATCTTTAGTAGGGAACCAGTAAAGGTCATTACATGAGGTATATGATGGCATTAACTCCATGATTGAGAATATGAAAAAAAATCATAAATGAGAAAGAGCTAGATCCTGAAGAAACATTGTTCAAGGAACTACAAAAAATCATGGTGAAGAGATGGAACAAAATGACTACCACTTTGCATCTCTTTGCCTTTTCATTGAGCCCCATGTACTATAGTTAGGTGGTCCTTAATGAGTGTGCACTAGAGTTGCCCCATATAGAGATCTTGAAGTTGCTCATGGATACAAGGCAGCCCTTCATAGACTCTTTCCCGATCCCATACGTCCTATGGTAAGGTCTAAATTCATGAGTTTCACAAGCACTGATAATTCTGGTCTTGACGCTCTTGAAGACAAGAAAGATGTTGATGCTCATAAATGATGGTACTTTCATGGAGAAATATACCAGGACCTACAACTTGTTGCCATCAAAGTTTTATCACAAGTAAGTTCTTAACTCTTAAGATTCTAATTTCTAAATTCTTGTTGATGAATATTGAATTTATATTTAAATTTTTTTATTTGTAACTCTTAACTCTCTAATTTCTAAATTGAAAATCTTGATAGGTTGCTAGTTCATCATCATCTAAGAGGAATTGAAGCACATGCTTCTTCATCCACTCAATAAAACGCAATAGACTAATATACTGTCCTAAAAAGTTAGCACCCATAATTGGATGGTCTATTAGGCCCCATTTTGGTGATTTCGAGATCTGATGTTTGTTATGCTTGATCCTAGCAACCCGATTCTTCTTTTCCCACATATTTTCCACCATTCTGACACCCAGTTCAAATTTCAACTCAAAACCCTAAGTACATTACAACTGAGGCGTTATGTACACATGTACATAATGACTAAGGTGTTATGTACCTAGGTACATAACAGCTGAGGCGTTATGTACATAGGGACATAATGATTGAGGCATTATGTTCCCGCTTGTTTTTGCCTACAGCCCTATGTCGGGATTTTAGTGGAAATTAGATCCCGTGGTCGGCTTGGCTTATTTTTGTATCCTG
Organism: Thuja plicata; assembly: GCA_018584345.1. Taxonomy (NCBI): domain Eukaryota; kingdom Viridiplantae; phylum Streptophyta; class Pinopsida; order Cupressales; family Cupressaceae; genus Thuja; species Thuja plicata. The sequence continues at coordinate 603,397 of MU226943.1, forward strand.
AAATGATGGATGGAGTATATAAACACCCTATCTCTCCTCATTTTGGTAACCATAATCAAGATTTCAAGAGCTTTGCAAGCAACCAAGCATTTTCAAGAGATCAAGCAATCAAGCATTCAAAGTGGATTCAAGATTTGAAGGCAAGCATCCAAGATCTAGTTTCTTCTCAGTCATCCAAGTCAATCTTCTCCATTGAAGCAAGCTTCTCTCCTATGATAGCCAAGTAGAGGAGTTCTCAAGCAAGCAAGAAGATCATTCCTTCCATCTGCATTCATCTCTCCTTCATTGCAAGTGACTATCAAGCATATCTACATTGAAGATCTAGGAGTGACGTTCATAGATCCATGCATTTGTGAGGGCATCCTTTATTCTATTCTACATTCCAAGGTCTACTCCTTGAATTCAAGCACATTCAAACATCTTCATGGGTACGAGTGATTTCTACATCCATCCATGAGGGTTTGTGCAAGGTGAATCAAGCATTTACCTTTTTACATACTTTCCTTTATGCAATTTCCTTTTATTTTCAAGGTTGATTCCTAAATAGGGGTTTTACCAAGGCATACCCCTTTACCCAACCTTTTCCCTGTTTTTCTGTGCAGGAACAGGTTACGGAGTTGTTAGATCTTTTCCGTGGAGATTAGAATAGTCAGAGAACCCCCGGAAGTTTCAGTCCAAAGTGCCAAGAACAGAATGCTCGAGCCGTTTTGTTCCCAAGTACAGAATGCCTGAGCTGTTTTGTACCCTGCAATTTTAGTCCAAACTGAAATCCCATGTCAGTAGAATAGTCTAGACCTCGATTCAGCTCATTTTTGGTTTCTGGCAGTTAGTTATCAATCTGTTATTTCCAATTTTGTCTCTAATTGTCTATTTTGCCTTCTACATTGCATCTTTCCTCTTTCGATTTTCAATTTTCACATTTATAGCGAAGGATCATTGTCCCATGCAGCATGTGGGTCCTACTTGAGCCTATTGGGACATCTTCCTTCCGAGTGTGCAAGTTTGAAAAGGAGAAGTAATCAACGCTTTTGCCTTTGCTCCCATTTTCACCATGTACAATTGCATTCCAAGAATGCGGAAGACTTGGTCTATGTTCATTCAAACTTGAGGCTCCTAACACACAAAGATAATACCTACAAAAAGGGGAGGCAAAACATTGGGATGTTGAACCAAAGTGTGCGGAGTTGGATGATTATATTGCCTGCCTTGATGTCCTTGTAGTTGATGACGATGATCACGAGCTATCTAGTGATAATGAGGCTGCTCCTGAGGCTGAGATTGCCCAGAGTGTGCCGAGTTGCATGATTCTATTGCCAGCCTTGATGCCCTTGTAGTTGATGATGATCACGAGCTACCTAGTGATAGTGAGGCTGCTCCCGAGGCTGAGATTGCTAGTACCAATGCTAGTGGTACTGTTTGTACTTCTAATTTGCCACAACAAGAGGATGATGATATGTTTGATGACTTTTGATGATATTTGATTAGTGATGGCTGATTGTTGATGTTGACATTATTATTTTTGAACTGAAACATTGATATGGTGGTGTATTTTGGCATTTTGCTATGTCTTTTGGACTAAAACATTAATATATATGGTGGTGTATATTGCTATGTTGCTTTACTATTAGCATAGTGTTGTATGAACTTATTGGCTGCTATATATATAACTATATTCTTTTGTTCGGACAAACCCAAAACTAACTCAAACCCACCCCAAATTTTTTTTGAACGAATCTCGAACCCGAATCAGGGACGACAACTTAGAAAATAAGATATGATCTCAAATAGTTCCAAAATATACATAAAAGCAGGGTCATAATCAGTTCCATGACCAAATGATATTGTTAATACATTCAGCTGCATCACTGTCAAAAACACCCCATGGCGGTTCAATTTTGGGGTCCACTGTAGTATCCCTGCTAATCTCATGATTCTTCCTTCCGTCTATGCGCATTTCATCAATGTCTTTCTTGGAGTTCTTTTTCTCCTCAAAGTAACTGTTCAGCAGTTTCACTTCTTTGTTCAAATTATTCTTCCAATCTGGAAAGAAGTGGGTAGATTGAATGTCCTTTTTGTACACTAGCATCACTCCTTTCAGCAGCAGCATGAACCTATCTTTTGGTATCTCCATTGTTGCCGAAACCTGTAACATAATCATGTAGTAGGTGTGTTCACAATTAAACTCAGTAAGGAGTCTTCTTTTAGACTGAAAGACCTCTTCTTTCCTCTTCTTAAAAAACTGAAGCATTTCGTTAGTCAAAACAAACCAAAATCTGTTAAGGGTAGCATCAAAAGAGTCCACGTAACTGGCAAGAATCTCAATCCATGGAAACCTTCATTAGCATCCCACTTAACATGCAATTCAAACAAAAGAGACCAAAGAGCAACAGCACACTGACATTCAACAAACACATCAAAAGACTCGGGAAGATTACAAATATCACAAGCTGGTAGGAAGGCCATAAGAATGCAACACATTATCAATAGCCAACTTTTTAAGTAAAAGTAACCAATGAAAGCATATTTGTTTTTGGTTCAGGAGGGCCATGCCACATCAAATTAAAACGTTTCAGCCATTTGGTGTCCAGCCAGCATATATTCCAGGATTTATTAAGCCAATCATAAATTTCCATAGAGTTAATTAGCATGCTGTAAATCTTTTTGACACTGACTTCAATAAAAGGAGATCCATCTTGCCATCTAGTCTTCTGCATAAGATCAAGATCAGTCATAATATTGCCAGGAAAGCCTTTTCCCACAACATAGTAAATCATAGTATATGTCTTCTCATGAGAGTTTGGCAAATCAGAGCTCTGCTTCAATTGCTCCCATGTCCCAAGCTTGCTATCAATCAGTAAATCTTTCAAGGCCTTAATTCCCAAAGAAAACCAGTGCTTAGTAGAACATCCTTTAGTCAAGGCTTGAGGTTTACCATTGTTTTCCAAACCCCACCAAATAGATCTACTAGCTACTGCATATGGAGGCTCATTACCTATAGCTGCTCTATGTGAGACCAACATCCTCACCTGGGCCCATGCTTTCTAGAGAGATGAGAAGACCTTCGAGCCATAGGTTTGACATCAAATTGACCAAAAAGGATATCAAACATGGAGATATATTGCAGAGTTTTCCTTTTTTGGCTTAGATAATGACAGATTATTTCTGATTAAAATTTTCCAAGGTTCATTGCCTTTGACAGCTTTGAAAATTCATTTAGAAGCTAAGGCTATGCCCTGTATTTTAAGATCTTTCAGTCCTAAGTCACCAAGACTTTTGGGAAGACAACACCATTTTTATGAAACAGTGTCTCTTCCTGTTACCCTTTCCATCAGACCATAAAAAATCTCTAAGAATTTTCTCCAATATGTTAAAATGCACATTAGTAAAAAGCCAAGTGGAGGAATGATAGGCAGCATGTGAGGACAAAACCTTAAGTACTACTTGGGCACTCCTAGCCAGTGAAAACAAATGAGTTTTCCATTTTTCATGCTTATATATTTTCTTGAAAAGTCATTCCCACATGTCTTTTAATGAAGGAGAAACAACAAATGGGATACTAAGATATCTCACAACTTTATAAGGGTTTGACCACCCCAACCCTTGGAAGCAAACCAAGTTGGCAGAGCTTCAATCCAACCAATTACAGTAGACTTGTGGGGAGCAACTTTTGAACTAGAGGCAAGGCAAAACACCTGGAGTCTATTGACAACATTGTTGAATTTTCTTTTTAGAGAATTCAATGAATATGGCTGTATCATCCGCAAATTGGGCATTGAGAAGCAATTCATTATTAGGAAAGGTTATCCCTTTTATGAGGGGGATAAAGATTCTATCTTGAGAATATAATGCAGAGCATCAACAACAATGACAAAGAGGGCAAGGGCAATAGTATTACGCAAAGTAATTGGTAAAAAATGATTGTTGTATTAACAATTGATCAATGTGATCAATATAAAGAATTTACAGGAGATAGAAAATATAAAGTTTCTTAAGGAAACTTCAGAAGATCGAGTAATCGATCTTATCTAAACTTATCTATCTAATTTACATATATTTACATAAGATGACCATAAAAGCAATAAACAATATAATAATATTCTAATACCCTCCCTTAATGGTCAATCTGTCAACAACACCAAGCTGCCCCCTAAATTTAGCAAACTTATCTGGACCAAGAGACTTGGTGAGAATGTCTGCAGTCTGATCCGCAGTTGGAACATACTGCAACTGAACTGTCCCGTCTTCAACCAACTGCCAAATGTAATGACAATGAACGTCCACATGTTTGGTTCTTTCATGGAAGATTGGGTTCCTGGCAAGCTTGAGAACACCCTCATTATCAACAAACAAGGGAGTCAGACCTACTTGAGACATCTACATATCCACAAGCATCCAACGAAGCCAAACTGCTTCACAAGCTGCCTTAACAGCTCCTCTGTACTTTGCTTCTGTCGAGGAGAGAGATACTGCCTGCTGCTTTTTACTAGTCCATGTGACTGCACCAGATCCCAAACTGAACACATATCCAGAGGTTGATTTCTTATCATCAATCGAACCTGCCCAATCTGAATCTGTGAACCCACTTGTCTAGGATCATGACTTCGAGTGTAAAGAAGTCCATAATCAGGAGTGCCCTTCACATAACGCAGAGGCTTCACTGCTACCCAATGCTCAGCCTTGGCGGCTGTCATGAAGCGTGAAATATAGCTGACTGCAAAACTGAGATCAGGTCTAGTAGCAGTAAGATAGATGAGACTGCCTACTAGCTGTTTGTAAGTGGTTTCATCAACAGGAGGAGAATCAAACTTGGGTGATAACTTCAACCCTTTCTCCATAGGTGTAGAAGCAGGTTTACAATCCTGCATTTGAAACCTATCAACCAAGTTCTTGGCATACTTAGACTGAGAAAGAAAAATGCTGCCATCAGTCTGCCAAACCTCAACACCTAAACAATAATGGAGAAGCCCCAAATCTGTCATATCAAAATCCTTGCACAGGTCTTGTTTGATTTTTGCAATCAAATGTGTTGAACTGCTAGTAATGATCAAGTCATCCACATAGACAACAAGGAAAAGAATATCATAACCACAACGTTTGATTTACAAATTACTGGCAGAAGGACAACGCTGAAAATTATGAGCAACCAAGTACTGGTCAATCTTGATGTACCATGCTCGAGGAGCTTGTTTGAGTCTATAGAGTGCTTTCTGGAGCCTACATACTTGGTGTTCTGTGCCAGCAACCTTGAAACCAGGAGGCTGCGTCATGTAGACCTCTTCTTGCAACTCGCCGTTGAGGAAGACACTCTTCACATCCATCTGATGGACTTTCCATCCATACTGAACTGCAGTGGCGAGAAGAAGACAAATTGTACTCATCTTGGTTGTAGGAGCAAAAGTCTCCTCATAGTCAATGCCCTCTCGCTGTGTGAACCCTCGAGCAACTAATCTGGCCTTGTATTTATCTAAGGTACCATCTGCATGATACTTGACCTTATATATCCATTTGCAGCTACTGGGCTTCTTCCTTGGAGGAAGATCAGAGAGAACCCAGGTGTGATTCTTCAGAAGACTGGTATTCGACATCCATTGCCTATTCCCACTCTGGAATCCATGTTGCCTCTTTAAATGTTTGAGGCTCATAAATGCTATGTAGGTTGGCCATGAGAACAAAGTTAATAGTATTTTGCTGCTTGCCCTTATTTCTAGAGGATCTACCCTCAATGAGCTCATCAGGATGGAGATCACTGATTGTCTTAGCCCACCATTTAGGCCGGAGAGTAGATGTGCCAACATCAGGAGGAGGAATAACTGGAGCTGGAGGTGGAAGGTATCTGCAACAGGTGGAAGATCAACATCATTCGGAGGAAAGTCAGGTAGTGCATCATCAAAGACAGAGTCTGCATCACCCCTCCCATTAGGTGAACCCAATGGAAGACAGACACCGAAATTAGAAGCCTTCAAAGGTTGATCCTCTAAATTCTGCTCAGACGAGGAAAGCTGAAATGGTCCTCGTTCTTCATCAAAGACAACATCACGACTGAAAATAAGACGATCAGTGTCTACATCAATCAGCCAGTAAGCCTTATGGTTGTCACTGTAACCTGTAAACATAAGCTAGTGACTCTTGGAATCCAACTTAGAGCGCTGAGCATCAGGAATCCATACATAAGCTAAAGAGCCAAAAACTTTCAGGTGGTTGATCCTAGGTTTGCGACCAGTCTAGGCTTCCTCAGGAGTCTTCCCTATAACATGTGTGGGATACTTATTAGCCCAACATTTCTTAGGAACATTTTTGTGTTCCATCATAGACCTCGCCATTTCTGTATTGGTGCAGTTGCGACGGTCTACAACGCCGTTTGGTTGAGGGATGTATGGTGTGGTTAACTGACATTTTATGCCATGTGTATCACAGAGAGGAGAAAGAAGTAGAACAAAACTCCCCCCATTATCAGACCTAAGAGATATAATAGAACAACCACTCTTTTTCTACTAAGGTCTTAAAATTCTGAAATACAGTAAATACATCTGATTTTTGTCTAAGAAAGTACACCCACATTTTCCTACTGAAATCATCAATAGAAAGCAAGAAATACCTGCACCCAGTAACAAAAGTAGTGTTCATTGGACCACATACATCACCGTGGACCAACTGTAGTACCTTTGAGGCTCGCCATGAGTCACCATCCTTGAACGGTGTCCTGTGCGGGTTCCCAGCTTGACAAGCACCACAAACTAGCTGATTCTGAGTTTGAATTTCAGGTAGACCAAGTACTAAATCATCCCAAACAAGCTGAGCAAGATAATGAATGTTGAGGTGACCATATCGCTAATGCCAGAGATTGCTGATAGATGCTGATTTTGTTGCGAAGGCATGCTCAAGAGAATCAACTGTATCAACAAGTCTGTATAGACCATGATCCTCAGTGCCAACAGCTACAATAGTGTGTGTTGCACGATCAACAATCGAGCACTTGTGTGCACTGAATACAACATCAAGCTGAGGAGAATGTCGCATAATCTGATTTACTGAGAGAAGATTGAATTCCATGCCAGAAACGTTGTATATGTTGAGGATTATGAGACTCCTCCCACCAGACTGAATCTGAATATTGCCCTTGCTGACAACTGTATACTCTTCACCTCCTCCAAATATAACTGAACTAGTAAAGGGAGAAAATTCTGTAAGCCAATCAGGCCTGTGAGTGAAATGCCGAGAAGCCCCAGAATCAATATACCAAGCAGAAGATTTGACATGGTCTGCAAGTCTTTTAGCCATGAAAGCGTAAAAGGCAGACTCTTTCTGCTATGTGTGCTCAACAACATTAGCATTAAGCTGAGATCCTCCCTGCTTCTGCTGGTCGGAAGCTAATTGATGGCGACAATCCTTTAACATATGGCCAAATTTATGACAATAATTACACCGAATCTTCTTCTTCTTTGAACCATCCTGAGACTGATTGAAGCCCTTCTGTTGAAAAGACTGAGATGGCCGAGATTTACCTTTATCCTTGTGAAAGGATTTCGCTGCAAAAGCCTGCTCGGAGGAGGACGAGGTGGCACTGCTACCATTCTGTTGTTTCCAACGATCCTGCTGCAGAAGTTTGGTGCACAACTCGGGAAATTTCAGATCAACATTAGTGGAAATAATGTTGAGAGTCTCGATAAAGTGCTCATAAGTTTTAGGTAGACTTTTAGAGTAATGACTACCATATCTTGTTCCTCCATCTTCCGACCGATAGCTTCAAGCTGATCGCGAATGTCCTTAATCTTTGTGAGATGCTCCTGTAAGGACATGCGTTCATCCATCATAATGGAGTACAACTGGTTCTTTAGAAAGAACGCACGACTCTTGTCAGATGTCTCATGCAACTCCTTCAAATGCTTCCAGATGTCTGTTGCAGACTTGCTAGAGGGAATTTGTGGCAACTGATCATCTGTGACAGAGAGCTTGGGAAGCATAACAACCTCTCGATTCCGATCATCAAAATTGTCCTTATCTGTTGGGACTGTGGTCGGACGAGTCTTTGTGCCCAAAACAAGTGTTTCTAGGCGGCGGTATTCAAAGATGGTCGACATGCGCTGCTTCCAGGTGTTATAATTGCGGCCGTTGAATTGTTGATTGCTTTCCAACATCAAGTTGGTGAGTGATGCCATCTTGCACGCTTCCCAATGTACAAAAAAACGAGAAAATAGAGAAGAGGCGCGAACACGGAAAACAAAAGCTGAATCAGGTATAGACTTCAAAAAATGATGAAGTACGACTGGCACAAATTTCAAGAAAAAATTTTGGCTGACCCAAAAAAATTCGACGAAGACCTAGAAGAAATCTGGAAAAACTCAAGGAATTTGAAATCCACTAGCACAAATTTTGAGGCACAGAAAACAAGGCACCCAGAAAAAACAGATGACAACCCAGTTGAGCTCTGGAAAAACCCACCAAGAATCTGCAAAAATATATGGGATCCGACACAGAAAAAAGAGAGTTTCGAATGAAACCCTAGTCAGCTCCAAAAAACTCAAAATTTTTTGTAGAGAACTCGAAAAAATGGTAGATAACCTTCAAGGGAGCACAAAACACCTACAAAAGGGGTTGTTTTTATTAGATGAATGCAACACACTGACTAAAGCTGAACGTTTCTATCCTCTTGTATCTGATAAGAGCTCAAAATGTGCAGAAGACTTCGCCCAGCAGCAACATGAACGTGGATTGCGTGGATTGCAGACGTCGTATGTGCTAAAAAACACACGAAGAAAATGGCGCGGCCCTGAGATGGCCTTTTGTCTTGCAGAGAACACTCGCGCGCGGGGAGTGCAGCAAGAAAAAATGACCCACGAAAAAATGCGAGGTCAGATAAAAGAAGCTGCAAAGAAAAACGTAAAACAAAACCTGCGATTTTCTGAAAAAGATCTCCACGAAAACCCTAGACGGGTTCTAGAAACAAAGAGCCAAAAATTTCACAGGAAAAGATTTCGAAAAATTAATGAGAGAATAATTTCGAAAATGAAATTATGAATTTTTTGAAAATGAAATTTTGTTCTGATACCAGATTACGCAAAGTAATTGGTAAAATTGATTGTTGTATTAACAATTGATCAATGTGATCAATATAGAGAATTTACAGGAGATGGAAGATAGAAAGTTTCTAAAGGAAACTTCAGAAGATCGAGTAATCGATCTTATCTAAACTTATCTATTTAATTTACATATATTTACATAAGATGACCATTAAAGCAATAAACAATATAATAATATTCTAATAAATAGGGCAGCCCTATCTAGTAGATCTCTACAGGGTGATTGGAGAAAAAAGTTCACCATTAAAATCAATGATTGTGGAGGAATCTTTAAACAATATATCGAACCACTTACAGAATTTAGGGAGATTCTAAAATGCTTTTAGCATACCAATCACAAAGAGCCATTCAATCGTGTCATAGGCTTTTTCAAAATCCAACAAAATCATAGCCACATTTTGTCCATCCTGTTTAGCCCAGTGCATCCCTTCCCAACTAGTGATAAGATTCTCAATAATGAATCTACCTTTAATGAAACCAGTTTGGGTTACTAAGATTATTCTCCCCTAAAAATCAGTCGGCCTTCTAGCTAGTGTCTTTGCTAGAATCTTATAGGAGAGGTTGAGCAATCTAATTGGGTGCCAATTCTTGATTTGAGTTTTGTCTCCATCCTTAGGAATAAGTTTAATAACACCTCTATTAATATCTTTTCCCAATGAGTTGGAGTCAAAGGCAGCAAGATATAGATGAAGAAGTTCCATACTGATCTAGTCAATGTTCTTGTAAAACTCAGTAGGGAGGCCATCCAATCTTGGAGATTTCCCATCTGCCATAGACTGAATAGTATTCCTAATTTGCTACAGTGTAACATCCTTGTCCAAATAGATAGCATCCTCTTCTGAGATTTTCTTAGAATCAAATTGAAATAGAAATCCATGGCCTTTTGACTTTGAGAGTTTTGTTCTGAAGTGAAAAGTTTTTGAAAGAAGTCATTGTTGATATTTTCCAGATTTATGCAACGAAAATGCAAACTATAGAGATCTTTCAATTAACTAAGCACAGGATATAATAAACACAAAGAAGGAAAGGTAATACCCGGATTATAACTCTGAAATCCGTCCTTGGAGTCTTTAAATCTGATCCTTCGATTCCTTCTGTATATGCCAAGTTGCCCACCTAGGGCTTCTTTTGATTCTGCTCCTTAATGCAACCAATCTGCACTATGCCATTGGAAAGGCTTAGGTCAGCCCTATGATCTATCTCAGATCAGTCCTATGAACTTTTTATATGGATAGAAACTCGCTCCCATGTATAAGCTCGTTGTTTCCAATGTAGGCTCAGATCTACTTATCGCTGCTCCAATAATAGGTTGATTGTCTGATATAAATCGCACCAAATTAGACCTTCAAGGTCAGAGACATTTCGCTCAATACATATCGAACCTTTCTGATGGATGGAATGAACACACAATAATCGCTATTGTGGAATTCCCACAACTCTCAGATGTTACGCCCAACAACTTCACTAATTCGCTAATGTAAATCTCAGCTATGTAGTTCGCAGTCCTTGAAGAAGAAAATTGATCCTTGGCTGAAAGGAATCATGTTATCTTTTTGATGACCTTTCATTAAGGATCGAATCCACATATATATGATGCTTAGCAATTAAACTCCACCACTCAAGGTGGCCGACTTGGGCCCTAAACTCCACCACCCAAGGTGGCTGACTTGGGCACTCCCAAGTAAAATAATAAATAACCTTTTATTTATTATTTATTTAAATTGCCACTTATATATATGTAATTTATATTGATCAAACAATAAATAATAAATATCACCTATATTTATTATTATTATTTATATCGATTTACAATGATAAATATACATATCTCATATATATATATATATAATTATTATTGTTGCCTTTAATTTGTTCAAGATGGTTTATCTATATGCCGTAAAGGCCATAATATCAACAGTCATAAAAAGCATTTCTTAGAAAAGTTCTTGTCAACCATTGAATTCAATAAAATCAATAAACTCTCTGCTGCTTAAATTTAATTGGCTTAAAGATATATTTGGAACCTCTATCTCCTTCTCTAAGCGAATTCATCTTGGCTCTAATTTTTTGTCCCTGAAACTTATAGTTCTGTATCATATTAATCAAAGACTTAGTCCTTACTACATATGTTTAAATTCATTCAATTTCAAAGGTGGGGGGAGATTTTTGTGATTTTTATACAATTTGTAAAAGCACTTTGGGATGGCCTTTTCTTTTTTGCTCGGTTTCTTATCACAACCTAATTCTGAATTATTTTGTCTATCTCTGAGTTTTCTCTTTCTCTTATCATCTTTGGCAAGGACAACTGCTTGGTCTTGGAAGAGAGTCCTCAAACCATCCACAATCATATTAGGGTTAGGGTTGGCCAAAACAATCTCTTTCCCAGACCCCTCCTCTCCATGATTAAGGTCAGAATCAATGTCTTGTAGGTCATCAAAATTCAGAGGAATAACATAAGGCATGATTTGTTGAATTCTAGCAGCTTTATCTTGAATAGAGTCTAAAGCTAGTTGCTGTGCACTTTTTTTCTATACAATGGAATTAGTACCTTGCTCAAATTGGTGACAATGGTGGGATACAAGAACAACTGTATTTCTTGTAGGGATAGCAACAAGCTCTTCTTCAAATAATGGATCTACAAGAGACATTTTAGGCTTATTAACACTTGACTCTCTAGATTCATTTTTTTTTCCATCAAAGGAGGGCCAAACATTTCAGCCATTTCATTATAAATTGGGTTTTGTTGATTATTTTGCTGGTTGTTCATGGCCATATCACTATCTTTGAATTTCTCACCAGATTGATCAACATTGGCCTCTTTTTTTATCTTTTCTAGTGTTGAAAGCCCCAACTTGCTTGGGTTTAAAATTAGGGCAATCCCTTTGGAGATGCCCATTCTTTTTGCGATAAAAACAAGCTTTAAGGTTGCGCAATAGTTCAATATCCCACATAAAACTCACATCTTCTATTTTCAGGGCTATTTTGTTTGGGATATCAGGTTCCAGATCAAGTGCAATTAAAACCCTAGCATTTAAATGGGGTAGGGTAGCCCTAGATTCTTCAATTTGCATAACATTCCCAATAGGTTTTAAATTTTGAGAAATATATTTCCAATATTCTGTCTACAAATTTTTGATTTCAAGCCTTAAATAGGGTTTTCCAAAACTCTTTCTTTAACACTCTATCTTGCATCGAGTGTGATTTAAAAATAACTACAAATAGTCCTTTTTGAAGCATTCAACAAAATAACAGACTCCCATTTTTTTCCCCAAAGCTGTGGCTACCCGATCATTAAAAAATTTCTTGGACAGAAGCATATTCGAATCCATGTAGACAAAAAAAACTGAAATACTTTTTAACCTTGATTATTCACTTTTGATAGCATTAATCATATCCTGATTAGGAGAAATGGAAAGAATCTTTGGACCAGAATAAGGCTCCTTACCCATTTCTCCTGGGCTGCCATTTCTTCCTTGGACGAGTCCTTCGTTTCAATTGCCTAGTGGCTCGCTCTAGAAGTCCTTGGCCTCCCAGTGAGTTATCCATGGCCACCCCAAATCCTCCATCGAGTGCATCAAATGAACATAAATTAAAGGAATCCACAAGGCAAACATGCACAAGAAGGTATCACCAAGAATCAACATATGGCACCTTCAGAATATTGTACTTCAAATTTAATGAACATTCAAAGCCTATTTTTAGGAACCAGCAAAGCACAAATATCAATAAAAACTCAGTTACCGGTTTGAATCTGGATGCGGATGTTGGTACAAGAACCCGGTATGTGGATACATAAGTTTTGTTTTTGAGGTTTTGGATGTGTTTGGGTACGTGTGTGTATATATATATATATACAAGAAAAATAAAGAAATATACAGAGTTAAATCATTTGATATATATATATACACAAGAAAAATAAAGAAATATACAAAGTTGAATCATTTGATAGTATGACACTTCATCATTGATCAATGGCAAATGCCAAAGATAAATATTAAATCATAAATGCTAATTGATAGTTCACAAATATTCAAATAAGCCATATCGTATATGTCTATGTTCACAATTCCAATGAAAATCAGAAAATCATTACAATTACAAAATGTAGTTCATGATTTATCAATCATTAAATGGATTATCAAAAAATCATCTATTGGATTTTCATCTTCAGCTGCTGCATGAGTTCAGGATCATTTGAACCCAAAGCAGTTCCACTCGCACTAGATGCACCATGTGTAGGGATGTAATCATTATCGTAAGCTGTAGTGAGTCTAGTAAGATCCTCAATGGTTGCATCCAAGTTGGCACATTCAAGGGCTACATCCCAAAGTTTCACTGCCCCATCCTTATAGTGTTCCTCCTTACGTGACAAAAGACGCAAGTTGGAATGAATATAAAACAAGTCTTTAGCTTTTTTTGAACCTAACCGGTTATGCTTCACTGAGTGGATAAAGGAGTATGTACTCCAATTCCGTTCAACGACATAAGAACTTGCAACCTGGATAGTTTTCACAAAGTAAAACATAAAAATGCAAAGTAAATTTAAGAATGTCAATTACTAAATTGTAGAATACTTGTGAGAGGATCTTGATTGCAAGAGGTTGGAGGTACCCAAATTTTTGACCATGAATGTATCACCATGTGACAACTTCCATGGGATATTGGTCATTAATAGCTGTAAGAGTATGACTTCCTAAGGCAAAATGCCAAATTCTTGCCTAACTTCTTTCTCCACTTCTTCATCTTGGTAGAGTCTACTAAATGCCCGCATGTACCCATTAGCGACTTCATCTCTATATGGTGCTAATCTCCCTGGCATAGAAATCACTTTCTTGCTATAGTATTTCAGAGATAGAGCATATGCAAGGAGGCGCAATGGGGCGGTCATCTTTTCTCAACGATTATGAATGATTGATTCCACCTTATTGCAAAGGTTTCACATTCTACGAGGCCATCCTCGTGTTTTTGTATTGCTAATTTTACTTTCTCTACCATTGTGTCCATGCCATCATAGACATCCCCCAAGCAAGGTGCATCTGTATCAGCCATAGTAACACCGCGTTGGGGGACAGGGGGATGTCGGAACGAGGGGGACATGTTTCCAGACAGGGGGGCAGACGGGCCTCAATCTGGAGATGGCTGGGGGGAAGACGGAGGGGGACCGGGGGGGGGGGGG
>MU226943.1:617699-630840 GCA_018584345.1 Thuja plicata
GGGGGGGGGGGGGGGGGGGGGGGGTGTATATACTATACACATGGTACTTAGAATGCTATTATGAAAAGATGTACAACAATATAAGACATAAAAATGTAAAACAATTGTTAGTAAGTGTAAAATAGTAAATTAGAATTACTAAATAGTAAAAGTAAATACTTGAACATTGCATTGAAGTTTGAACATTGAACATTGAACATTGAACATTGAACTTTGAACAATAGAATTATCAATAGTCAAATCAGCAAATGGAAGAGTTCTATTATATAAACTTATAATAGATATGATATATCAAAATTATGAGTATCTACTATCTAATCATAAAGATCAAATGATTACATTGAGTAGCATGATATGAATATCAAAACAAGTTCAAGCTACAAAATCAAAATGCCAAGGCCCAAAATGTAGTGGAGGAGGGCTCTAATCATCCCTCGGGAGGTCGGCAAACTCGTCATCATCGGAACTATCAAACTCTCTGGGGGGGGGGGGTGTATATACTATACATGTGGTACTTAGAATGCTAGTTAGGAAAAGATGTACAACAATATAAGACATAAAGATGTAAAACAGTTGTCAGTAATTGTAAAATAGTAAATTAGAATTACTAAATAGTAAAAGTAAATACTTAACATTGCATTGAAGTTTGAACATTGAACATTGACGTTTGAACAATAGAATTAAAAATAGTGGAATCAGCAAATGGAAGAGTTCTATTATATAAATTTATAATAGATATGATATATCAAAATTATGAGTATCTACTATCTAATCATAAAGATCATATGATTACATTGAGTAGCATGATATGAATATCAAAAGAAGTACAAGCTACAAAATCAAAATGCCAAGGCCCAAAATGTAGTGAAGGAGGCCTCTAATCATCCCTTGGGAGGTCGGTAAACTCGTCATCGCCAGAACTATCAGACTCTCCAAGGTCAAGAGCCGCGAAAGGAACACCAACCAGCCTTGCATTTGAAGCATCCTCATCCTCATCAATCTGTGATGGCTCCTCTGGCTCTACATCCCATCGTGTTGTTGGGCTCTTCTTGTACACACGTGTCCTGCGATTAGAAATACGCAAGGCACTATGTACAACCACTAGCTTCTCTGCTCTCTGAGAGGTAAGTTTGTTCCTCTTCAAAGAGTGGATGAAGCTATATGTAGACTAGTTCCTCTCAGAAGCTGAAGAACTAGAAACTCTAGATAACAAACTAATGGCTAGTGTGGTAGTCATTGTTTTCGGTCCATGACAAGTCCACCACAAAAGTGGATCCTCCTGTGCCATAGTTTTTATGTCTGTCTTTGCCATAGCCCTATAACCCTTAAGAGTAGCAAATTTGGACCACTCCGTGCGAACCGTCCTAGTAGTCTCAAAGTCATACATCCTATCAATGCACTTGAAGAACCCTTCCTTCACCTGAAAAAATAAAAAATTTAAAAATTCAAATTATTGGCAAATAGAAGATGCTAGTTATGAAAAGATGTATAAGACATAAATATGATTACAATGTGTAGCATGATATGAATCAATCACCTCATCATCCTTAACCGATGTAACTCTACTAGGTCTAGGCATGTACCACTTCGGATTCAATGCATAAGCAACCATGTGTAAGGGAGTGTTTAGGCTGTCCCATCTGCGCTGAATAATGGGCCGAATGTGTTCATTGTAGAATGCTAAAGTGGGGTCCCTCTCACAAAACTGCCCTCATTTGGCGAAGCATAGAATCAATGCACTCGTACACCTCTCCAAGGCTAGGTGCATCCCCATCCCCATATCTAATGAAGTGGAAATCCAGACTGATGATAGAGACTATGTATTTTGCGTCATTCCAAAATACATCACTCTTCACTATCTCCTTCACCCTCCTTCCTTGCTTCGTTTTGGACCCATCCCACCGATTCCACTCATTCGTCATAACCATGAGTTGCTGCGGCTCCTGCAACTCAAGCATTATGTCCAAAAGAATGAAATAGGATGCATATCTAGTCTCAACTGGTTTCAAGAACTCCTTCGCGAAGCTCATGAAGAGTGCATGTGAATTGTGGTGGTTGCAGATATACATCTACACATCTCTAGCATCGCTGACCACAACCCTTAATCCAGTCAATCTTTTTCCCATGTCCTTGAGTGCATTGTTCATGGCATGCACACATGGAGTCCACCAAATATGTCTATATGCTGCCTCAATAAGCCTCCCTGCAGCTCTACACACAGGTGCTGCATCTGTCACTACTTGGACCACATTTTGTGGCCCAATCTCCTCAATAGTTGTCCGAAGGATGTCAAACTGAAAATCAGCATCCTTTCGATGCCCTGAACAATCAATTGCCTTGAGAAAGAATGGGCCCTCTGAGCATGTAACTATGATATTGATGAGTGGATGGTTCCTAATGTCTGTCCACCCATCCATGATAATGTAGGATTCAGACTCCTCCCAACACTCCCTCATGGTCTCCATCGTTGTACTGATCTTGGCATACCCTTTATTCAAGATTGTGGTCCTCAATTTGTGTTCACCTGGTGGCACAAATGATGGTTCTCCCCCCTTCGCAACCAACTGCATCATCTCCTTATAATAAGGAGATCGAGCTACATGAAGTGGTATGCCATTGGAGAAAAAGAATCTACCAGTGGATTCCTGTATCTCCTCTTTCAAGCGCGCATTAAATAAATCTGCTATGGGGTTACTTTCAGCCGTCACGTTTTGTTTCCCCTTGTTGGGTTGTGCTTCAACCACAACACTAAAAGTTGAAGAAGGTCCTGAGGCTACTCCTGTCAATGATGTTGCTCTAGGCTGCGATCTAGGAGTAGGAATACGTGGCCTCCCCTGTAATTGCTGCTCATGTGACTGCTGAATACTCTGAATCTATTATCTACCAGATTAGGTAGTAGGCATTGCAATTCCCAAGTCATTTGGAATACCCCAAAGCTTGCTGAATTCAATTCTATAATGCAAATTTTTAGCGAGCTTCAAAAACTCACATGCTCCCGCACCTTTTCTTGTCCAAAAGAGGAAGTGTGCATTCACTCTAGTGATGCTACAAAACCAATCTGTACCACAAATGTTGCATTACCACTTTCTTGTGCCACCACTTGATTGTGTTGGGGTAGTTATCCTCGTTGCAAACTATCTAAGAGGAGATTTAGGATCATAGTTACCCCTAGCCCACTTTGCCAAAAGTGTGGAGGGGCAATCAGTAGATGGTGGACCAGGTGGCCAATTATTTGTGGATTGAAATTCAGTTTGCTCATGCTCATCCCCCTCATTGGTGTCATCGTCATGCTCAGGTTCATAATCTTCTTGGCTACTATGAGAATGAGTTTCCAATTCTATCTCATCATCACTTTGACTTGTTTCATGACTGTGGGAGCTCATTTTCCCACTGCATTTCACCAAATGAAAAAAAAATCAATAAATACATGGTTTCAGCGTATGCTCTTCTTTAAAACAACAAAACTTTAAATTAAAATTTAAGCAACAAGAATTTAGAAATGAAACAACAAGAATCTACTTCAATCTAGAAATGAAATTCAAATAACTATAACAAAATGAAACAACAAGAAATATAAAACTCAAAACAATGAACATTCATTTGAAAATAAAAAATAAAATAAAAAATTAGTGAGAAACCCTACCTTTTGCTTGAAAAATCTTTTGAACAAGGTGAAGAATCTTCCTCCTCTTCTTGCTCCTTGTCACTACTCTTTGACTTGCAATCACTCTTTTGACTCTTACAAGCACCATTTTATCAGCTCTTCACTCTTCTTTTTGTTGCTGTTGCAAACACTAAGAAACCAAAAAATGAATGCAAATCACATAGTGTTTTCAAGCTTTTTAGCACAAGACATGGGCCCCACATGCCCTAGGGTTAAAAAACAAGCAATGAAACATTAAAAATATATTTAAAAAAAAAAACTTAATTTTTTTGCTTTGACAGGGGACGCCTGTGCGTCCCTTGGAGGGGTCTAGGGACGATTTTGCGTCCCTCTGTCTTGTTCGTGGACTCTTTTGTGCCCCTTGTCCCCTTCAGGGACACCGGGACATCCTTGCGTCTCCCACAGAACGACGACGGATAGGTGGTGCTGCTGGAAACGCCGGATGACGTCTCCCCGTCCCCGGTGTGACCCCGTCTTGGAGACGTTGGGGATTTTTTTTTTAGTATCAACAAATCAGAGCATAGTCATGATAGGCTTGGTGAATTCCAATACATATTCCACACGAGCGCACCAATTGTCATCCAAGACCAATGACGACCTTTTGGGCCCTCTCTGGATGTGAAGCCTTCCATACACCCCATTGGTTGCAAATAACCATTTGATCCAACGTCTCTCACCTTGAAAAGTTGTCTCATAACAATAGTATGAGATGCAAATCGGGTCTCAGCAACCTAAGTTAATAACAATATCAATATGTAAATAAAATATTAAAAAAATAATAAATATTAAGCAAATTTATATAAAAATTGATAAATGAACATGACAAATAAATTAAATAAATCAATTAAATTTAGTATTTACCTTCAACAACTCCAATCTCGACAAAGATTTGAATATTGATTGTGACATTTAGTGGTTCGTCACAAACATCCGGCTCGCCCTCTTCGTATATTTGTTTCACCCACTCTATTTGAGTGCCAATTTGTTGTATCGTTAAGTTGAAGGAGTGTAAGGTGCATGGTGTCCACAAATTGTTGATGTGTAATATTTAGGATCCCATCAGTAACTTTAAGTCCTAAGATATGTCCCTCTATTCTAGCCTTCGTAATGGTTCTTCCAAAAGCTTCATCCATGATAATAAAAACAAAGGGGGAAAGTGGGTCCCCTTGCCTTAACCCTCTTGATATGTCGAAGAAGCCTTCCAGAGTGCCATTCACTAGTATGGAGATTCTTGGTGTAGATATACAATTAAAGATTAGATTTACCCATTGATGGGAAAAACCAAACACAATCATACATTTGTAGAGGAAGCGCCAATCTACCTTGTCATAAGCTTTTTGGATATCAAGTTTGATAAACATACTGGGCTCTTTGCTTGTTGAACCGAATGTAAAACCTCTTGAATTGTTATGATTCCATCAAAGATGGACATCCCTGGGACAAACCTTGTTTGTTCCTCAGATTTTAGCTTTGGTAATAGCGATTTTAATTTGTTGGCTAATGCTTTGGAAAAAACTTTATAGATGGTGTTGCATAATGAAATGGGCTTGAAGTCACTTAGGGTTTCTGGGTTAGCTTTTTTGGGGATAAGTGTGATAAATGTATTGTTGATTTCTCTTAATAATCTGCCTGACTTGTATTTTCTATTGCTTCCCATAGCTCTTGTCCTAAAAGATCCCAACATTTCTGAAAGAATCCTGCTTGGAAACCATTTGGTCCTGCTGCTTTGTCTGGGTGAAGTTGAAAAAGAGCAGCTTTGACCTTCTCCATTGTCAAGGGGCTGTTAAGTAGTTTGTTTTTTTGCCTCCGAGATTATCGAAGGCATGCTGCTAATCATTTGCTGTTGGGCACTAAGATCAGAGTATTCAAAATTCTTGAGAATATCTTGATAGTATGTTACAAAGGTGGCTGCTATCTCTGTGGGTTCCTCTATTGCTGCCCCATCCTCACGAGTGATTTTAAGAACTTGGTTATTTATCCTTCTTTGTTTTGTATTGTTGTGAAAAAATTTAGTGTTTCTATCCCTTGCTGATAACCATGCTTCTCTAGATTTTTGACTCCAGAATATCTCCTCCTTGGATAAAAGGTTTTCATGTTTTTGCATAAGTTCTTTTTCTAATACATATTTATCGTGGTTCATTCCATCCTTGATAATCTCTTCATTTAATTTCTGGATCTCCTCTTCTACTAGCGTTTTTTTTCTGCAAATATATCTTTGAAATGTAATCGGTTCCATTGAAGAATGTTGTTCTTGAGGGATTTTAGTTTTGAGATCAGAGTAAACATCTTAGAACCTTCAATATCAGGTTCACTCCATCATTGTTTTAGGAGTTCGTGGAACTTTCATCCTGAAACCACATATTCTCAAATTTGAAAGGATTCCTAGAAGGCCTGCAGTCTTCCAAGATGTCTAATTGGACCGGATAGTGATCTGATCAGGATAGGTTTAGAATGGATACAGATAGGGTGTTGTTAAAGGTACCTAGATTGCCTTTAAACATAAAGCGATCTAGTCTTTCCATAATGTTGCTGAGCCTTGCCCTCCTATTGTTCCAAACTTCCAAGTATAGATTCCATTGTTAGTCGCTAAATCTAGGATATTGCTGCTATTGACCCAGTTTCTAAAATCTTTTAGAGACTGAGATTCTTGTGGGACACCTCCTCATTTTTCATTTAGACTAAGTATGGCATTAAAGTCTCCACCTAAGATAAAGTGCCTGTCGTCATGTAAGCCGCAGAAACTACCTATATCGGCCCAGAGTGTTCTTTCCTCAGTAGAACTGATTGGGCCATATATGTTTAGTATGTAAAAACTCAAAGAGCTTTTCATACTTCGGACCCACCCACTCATCCAATATTTGTTTTTGTTGACTTCTTCTATCTTAACTTTACTAGGATCCCACAATAAGGCTAATCCCCCAGATGCAGTAAGAGTATGACAGAACTTTGATTGCCATAATCCACATCACTTTTTGAATTTATCTACTTCCTTCTGGTCTAATTTGGTCTCTTGGAGTAAAATGATATCGGTCTCCATTGTCTTAAGGTAACGCTTGAGTAAGCGTTGTTTGTTAGGGGCATGTAAACCCATAACATTCCATGTTGTAATCTTCATTGATTCTTGGGAAGGAACTTCCCCTTCCCTGCATTTAAGACATTCGTAAGCTTGACCTGATTCTCAGCCTCGCCATCTATCTTCTTAAGGTCATTCAAGGATTTCCTTCCTCGCTTCTTGGGGACCTTCCAACAATTTGGAACTTTGGCTCCCACCATTGTTTCAGCTACTCCTAAAGTAGTATTTACAGTCATCGCCATTGGAGAAACTTGCTCATTAATATCAAAATTCCCATCTTCATCTAAGAGTGATTGGATTAAGTTGTCTGTAGCAAAAATGTCATTGTCTCTAGATATAACCTTATTGAATGGGACATCTATGTTAAGACCAAATAAGTCATAGATAGCCTCTAATTTTATAGTTATCCGAGTACCGGTGTGTCACTATTGCCAAATTGCTGCTGGGTCTAGGATTGTTAGACTGTGGGTTATCCAGGGCTTTGGGTTCCTTGGAAACCGTATCCTGTTTGTTAACTTCTGAGCTAGGATTCCTATATTCTGAGTGAGCCGATGTAGAGTTCACAAGTGAATTTGGGGAATCTTTATAAACCGAAATTTCCTCTAAGGCTTCATTGTCTGTGAATGTGTTCTGCCTCCAAATATCTGTAATTGATTGTGTTTCTTGGTCTATGGGGTCCATCAGGGGGATACTACATTCCTGAAAGGACTTCCCCTGTTCTATATTTTCTAATTCATAGTTGACTGTCTTTTGTAGATTCACAGGTTGATCTAATATAGTCATTAAGGAGTTTTTATAGTCCTGAAGAGAGATATCCTAGGAGCATTTCCGTGGGCTATTGACATCTAATGATGCCATCGGATTATGGGGCCGAGTCTCTGACTCTACTAATTCTCCTTCTTCGAAACTATCAGGTTGTTTATTACATTGAGACTCAACAATAAATCCCCCTACCTGGTTATTAAACCTGATTGAAACATTGTGGGGGGCTATAATATCTGCTGCAGGTGCCGATGTTGCCGCCGAATCCTCTTCATCTATATCTAAAACTCCATTAAAGATGGCAGGGTTGATTATGTATGTGGATTTTTTGTGCTTAATGTGAATAGGTTTAATAATATTACTGCTTAAATCCATTTTGACTATGATTATGGTGTTAGAGTTTGGATAATTAGTTTCAACCAATGCTATATACAAGCCTATTTGATTTCCAATTTTTTTAATCAAATCTAAGTTGTAAAGTTCTACTGGTAAATCTGGTATCAATATTGCTCTATTAACTTCAAAATTTAATAAATTACCAGGATTAAAATTTGGCTGCCAATTGATAAATGTGAAATTTTCTCCTTTAAAATTAGGGCATCCCTGTTGTAGGAGCTTATTTTTCATCTCTACAGTTCGACATTGTATATAGAGGAAATCCATGGAGAGCAGGGCTATCTTACCTGGTTGTTTAGCGTTGCTTTAAGCCAATCAACGATCACTGTGATAGAAGATCCTACACTTTCCATCGAGCGAAAACCCCATACTTCTGGCATAAGTCTTGGGATTGGTTGATTATCCATTAATCAAAGTCCAAGGAGGAGGCGGGTGGATCCATCTTCGTATGTGGGGATGGAGGAGAATCCATTGCACCCGGAATTTTTAATGGATTTGGTTCCAAATTAGGGCTTTTAAGCGACGATCGATCCAAACTATATAAGGTAACAGATCCTTGCGTGCCTCCAATACCTGGTTATTTATTCGATAAGAGATGATTGAATTTGTTGTAATTTGGGATTTCTGTAATTTGCGGGCGTCGAGATATGGTAACTGCGGAGTGTCTATGAGGTGCGGAGTTTTTAGACCTTCTGTGTTTTCGCGATCACACTAGGGTCCATTCTTCAGATTTTTTGTTATTGTTTGGAGGTGAAATCCGAATGATGTTTTTTCTTTGTTCTGCATATTTCATTTTTGAAAAGAAGGTAATCTGAGAGTTGAGGTCTTTGACTGTAAAAAGGATCGGGCACTGAGTATTTCCAAGGGTAGGACACACGTTCGTCTGCAAGTGTCAAAAGGCAGAGCCATTAGAAGGATCCGATCATTTATGTTGTTATACTACTACTGTAACTCATGTTTTATTTACATATTGTCTTGTTACTAATTATTGACATCTCTCTCTCTCTTTCTCTATCTGTAATATCTGAAAATGTCTTGAAAAAATTAAAATACCTACATACAAATTGGTATACTGTCGTCCCCTGCCCCTATTTTTGGCAAATGTCCCAGAAATGCGTCCCCTGCTGTCCCTGACCCCTTCCCTGAAATGCGGTGGAACATAGGATTTGATGAAATATTTCAGTGACAAATTCCCTCAAATGCATGGGGATTCTTCTCAACCCGTTGCAGTGCAATTGAAGACATTGGTAGATGGGGTCCTACAAGATACTTAACTGTAGAAGAAAACCTTGTGGCGAAAAATGATGGTAGAGCTACAAAAGATAAGAATGAAGAAAGTAAAAAATGTGCCATCGCACACTCTACCTTTGAAGCTCACTCTAATATGTTGTAGAATACCGAGGGAGATATAGTGTGAGCTCTGCCAATTTTGCTTGCAATGGCCCACAGTGACAGATCCTATTAAGGCATAGATGAATCAATTGGAGGTGCAAAAACTTCAAAAGGCTATGACATACGATGCTCTACAGGATGCAGATGGATAATACTAGGTACAAATTGAAAAACTCCAATAGCTACAGGACTAGTAGGGCCAAAAAAGTCACAAATTTCACTAGTTGAGGGAGGTAGTTAGCTTGCGGCCAGCCCACGTCACCAAGATTCTTGATGAAGCTCAAAAGGTAGTGCAATAGATACAAATCCTTAAAATTATCTGGGAGGTAGAATGACTACTTACTCAGATTCAGGTGCAGATGCAACAAGTATGACAAGCCAAGATATGATGGGATAGCACTTTTGCTAATTTGAAAGAAATTTTTAAGGGTATTCTCCTTGCACAGTAGAGTTGGCTTGAGAATAAGCCAACATTTTGAAAGGGGGAATGCTGTTGGTAGGAATGTAGCAGTGCAGCAATAGTTGCAACGAATCCTACCAAACTTTACTGCAAAAGGCTTGCGGAGCCTCAAACTGAAGGGGCATCATGTAGATTAGGATTAGTATAAATAGGTCACGCCCCATTAGATAGGTATTTGTATAGCGGAAGATGTTATGTAACAGAGTAAGAGATAGGGGAGAGATATAGGCGATATATGATAAAGAGATGTAATATGTGATACGTACGTGATAGAGAATGTAATAAGGAGATATAAGGATAATACAAATATACATGAATGATCTTTGATAATACAATTATATTGGAATTCCATACATAATATGTTATATCTTATGAATGTTCTATGTTTCGACACTCTGCTAACTAGTTAAGGCACTGTCCGGATTAACTCCTTGTTCCTTTTGTATAACCGAGTTTGGGGTATAAATACAACACAGTAATTACTCGGTGCTCGGAACTTTGGTCTGTGTTCCCCATTTTTCTTGCTAACAATACTCTAGCATCAAGTAGACTTTTTAACTCCAATGTTAGCAAGCCGGTTAGCTCCTTATTTTGTGGATTGATTGACATGATGGAAAGAAATATGAACAGCACCATATCCTCATTTTCAGAATATGAACAGCACCATATCCTTCATTTGCCTTTGTCATAAACAAATAAAAAACAGTAATAATGATAATTGTACGCCTAAGCAGCTATTGACAGGAGAAGAAAAAATTAATGTGTTATGCTTGGATTTATGGGTCAAAGAATGATTACAAATA
The DNA here is from genome assembly GCA_018584345.1 of Thuja plicata. Taxonomy (NCBI): domain Eukaryota; kingdom Viridiplantae; phylum Streptophyta; class Pinopsida; order Cupressales; family Cupressaceae; genus Thuja; species Thuja plicata. Next base: position 628,250 of record MU226943.1, read on the forward strand.
AATTGATAAGAACAATGTTATCTGCAAGGTATACGTTTATGTTCTTAGTTGCATTTAAGGAAAAGATGAAAAAGAACTGACACATGTCAAATTACCAGCCTTTGTTAGGAGCTATTGTATATTGTAAAAATAACCACTCCATAATGGGGAGCCTATATAAGTAGTTTTTTAGGGTAGAAATATCTGGCCACTTTAGGAGAAGGTTTTTAATAACTCATCCTGGAAATGTAAAACCCAATCTTAGGGCTTTAGATTATTCACTGTTCTCAGCTTCGATTTAGATTATTCAGATATAAAATGTTAACATTCTATATTTGTTATTGTTTTACTTTTTATTGATATTTGCCCTTTGCTGGTTCTTAAAAACATGCTTTGAATGTTGATTAAATTTGAAGTAGAATATTCTGAAGGTGCCATATGTTGATTCTTGGTGATACCTTCTTGTGCCTGTTTGCTTTGTGGATTCCCTTAATTTATGATCATTTGCTGATGTGTTGACGAGTTAAAAAGATTAATCATGGAAAATATTCATCAGTGTGACAACTTGAGTAGTAAAAATACTACCACGTGGTTATAAATACCACAAAAATAGAAAATAATTCTTCTAGCTGTATATACATTTCTACAGTATGAATGGTCAGTATCTCTGTCAATGTTTGGAGTCTGAGAAGTTGCATTTCTCTAGTAAGAATACTGTCTTCATTATTTTTATTTCTTAGAATACAAAAACAATCTAGTCAAATGATAAGTAGGAGATATTTTTCCACAGCAAGTCAAATTGTGATATTGCTATCAGGATTCAACTGTGTAGTTTTTGAGTCAAACTCATTGACCTGTAATTCATGAGTAGTGGTTCACATGAACCCATCTCTCATGAGAATGAATGGAACACTTAGCACTCATTGGATCTAGGTGATGAATGGAACACTTAGCACTCATTGGATCTAGGTGATGCATCACCTAGATCCAATGAGTGCTAAGTGTTCCATTCATTCTCATGAGAGATGGGTTCATGTGAACCACTACTCATGAATTACAGGTCAATGAGTTTGACTCAAAAACTACACAGTTGAATCCTGATAGCAATATCACAATCTAGTCAAAGCTTTTCAGAAATTTCTTAAATTTCTTTTTCTCGAATTTAGACCACATTAAGCACCTTTATATATCATATTTTGCTCAAGTTTTTCTTGATGGTCAGATTTTCACATCTTATAAGTAGGCTATGTCCCCTAACTATATTTTGACATCTGCATTGAGAGGTAGAAAGCATGTCTTCACTCATCTCAATCTATCTCCTTTCTTGTCAGTGAATATTCTGTTGTTTGTAATGATGGACAATTATTCCAATTCCAGTTCTGTCAAACATTGACCACTTAATTTAGAATGCTTATTTTCTTATGACAGCTTTACAACTTTGGTGACAAGATTCATGCAACACTCACATAGATCCATCATTACTTTTTCAGGGACAATTTTCTAGGTTCTTATATTTTTTTTCATTGGAGGATTTGAAATGATTGAAATTTGCCAACTGTAGGCTTTATTCAGGGTTGAAGGCTTATCAATGGCTGTTCTTACAGTTATCTGTTTATTATCTTTCCTAGGTATAAATTTTTTATATTGGTGTACAATTTTAGTGGGTAATGATACTTTTCTGTGTTCTTGATTTTTTCTCATAGGGAAAGTGGACACTGTATTTCTCTCCTTGAAGATTCATTGCGGATATTCCTTTTTTGCCTGGAGATAGTGGATCTGGACACTCCTGAAAAATTGAAGGCTAACTGGTGGACTATGGAGGAAGGAATTAAATGTGCATCTTGGCTTCGACGAGTGTATGAAGAGGTCATTGATATAGCTAAGATGGATATCTTATGAAATTGTACTTGCATTTTCATTATAACGTTTTATCTATCAATCTTTGTCAAGGATTATATGTTGGGTCTGATGAAAATATGAAACAAGCTTTGCTTTGATTATTCATCTTTCGCTCTCCCTTGCATATTTCTTGTCACCCCATCAGATCTTATTAGTATCTCTCCAAACTACCATCCAAATTGCCTCTTTGTATGTGAGGCAGCAATCTCCTCCCCATAAACTCCTTATTTAGATCAGTTGTCTCATAAGATAATGGCCATATTTCAAGCGATGATCTGATAAAATACAAATTTTTACAGTAAGATGGTTGACCAACAGTCATTCAGTTGTCTTCTCCTACTAAAAAGGCTAATGAATGTTACCTGAAAATAGAATTTCACCCAACCTGCACTTCTCAATAGGAAAGACAGAACATAAGCAGTTGAATTATGGTAAAACGTCAAAATGAGACAAAATTTAAGCAATGTATTCTCAAGAAAGAGACTCATCTGTCCCTTGGTTGGAGCCTATTCAGACCCTAAATCTTTTAGTCTCAAATTTACATCATGGCGATCCTCTCATCTAAGCACAAGAAAGAAAGATTATGTTGTGATATTGCTATCAGGATTCAATTGTGTAGTTTTTGAGTCAAACTCATTGACCCATAATTCATGAGTAGTGGTTCACATGAACCCATCTCTCATGAGAATGAATGGAACACTTAGCACTCATTG